>JAFMOC010000246.1:360000-400000 GCA_019802505.1 Corydoras sp. C115 | reverse complement strand
ATTAATGGTCACTTTATCTGACGGGGCACGGTACTAAGCTTTCACCTTTAAACCCCTGTCCCGTCTCCCTCAGCCATGTGTGAGGTGCACAGCTCGATGGAGAGGACGGTCAGTCTCTTCTGTTCCGGCGACTGGAATCCCAAAGGTGTTCCCGAGGGAACCGAGTGTCTGGAACCCCTCCTGAACGCCGCGCCCACCCACAAGCCGACCCCACCGCAGCGCGGCTTCACCGGTGAGTCCCGTACCGCGACGTTCTGTGTTGTAAACGGTGCTATGGTTTCGTTCTAACATTTACATTTAGTCTTTTAGTGCCCCTCCCCCTTTTATTTTTATTTATTTTTTTTTTCTACAAGTATTTGTTAAAGAGATGCGTCTTCAGTAGTTTCTTAAAACAGCTTAGTGATTCTGCTTTACGGACAGAGTTGGGAAGAACGTTCCACCATGTTGCCGTGGTGAACGCCACGGAGTGAGAATGAGCTCCTCGGTGAGGTGGAACCACCAGGGGGCGATCATCACTGCAGCGAAATGAACGAGTCGGGAGTGTGTTTTGAAAAGATAGAGTGACGGTAGGAGGGGCCAGATCCAGAAATGGTTCTGTAGGCCAGAGTCAGGGACTTGTTCTAAATGCAGCAGCTACAGGGAGCCAGTGGAGGGACATGAGTTCTTGGGGGTTAAACACGAGTCGGGCTGCGGAGTTTTGAATTACCGTATTTTCCGGACTATGAGGCGCACCTAAAAGCCTAAAATGTTCCCAGAAATCGGACGTGCGCCTTATAATCCGGTGCGCCTTATACGTGTACTGAGTTCCAAAATCTATAAACGTGTTGTTGTGCGACCGGGTGGTTTTTTTTGTCCACACATCGCCGCCCTGCTGGTCTGCGACTCCATGCGCGCTCATCTCACAGAAAAGCCGGGTGAAGGAAATTAATCGGGAGCTCGCCGTCATTCCAGGAGGATTAAATAAAGAACTCTGACCGCTGGACGTTGGGGTAAACGGGGCGTTTAAAGTAAAGTCGCGGGCGGCGTGGGAGCGATGGATGATAGACGAGAACACACGTTTACTAAAACTCGGGAGGCGGCGGCGGCGGCGGGGCGAGTTACGCCACCGTCTGTGAATGGGTTGTGGACGTCTGGGCCGAGGTTTCTGCCGTGACCGTCGTCGGAGCTTTCACGAAAGCCGGCGTCGTCGCCGAACGGCCGCCCGGAGACGAGACGGACTCGGACATCGATGAGAGGGAACGCCGGAGTGCTCGATAGAGAACCAGCTTTTTAATTCAGACACAGAAGACGAGGACGCTGATGGATTTGTGGGAGAAGAGGGATTTAAATAATGTGTGTTTTGTTCAGTAGTAGAATAAACTTCAATTATAAATCAGCGTTTTGCATCCTTTACTTTTCTTGTAGATCGTATGTTTTAGCGAGTGTCTTATAATACGCTGCCGTACAGAATAAGTACCGTACAGAAATAGAGTCCCTAATTCAGACTGCGCCTTATAGTACGGTGCGCCTTATACGTGGAACAAATACAGAAATAGACCCCGAAATTCAGACTGCGCCTTATAATACGGTGCGCCTTATGGTCCGGAAAATACGGTACTTGTAGAGGTCTGATTGTGGAAGCTGGAATACCGGCAAGTAGCGCATTATGATAATCAAGCCGGGATAGGACGCGGGCTTGAACGAGCAGTTGAGTCGCATGTTCAGTCGAGAACGCTCTGATCTTCCTGATGTTGTAAAGAAGGAATCTGCAGGAACGGAACGTTTTGATCACATGATCAGAGAGTTTATGGTGGGAGTCTATTGTGAAACCGAGGTTACGTTGTAAAACCCCCGTTCTCTCTATGCGCATTTTGAGAACCCATTTTTTCTAACGAGGGGTCTGTGGAACATGTGACCTGTTGTAACTCTTTGATCCCCGTCCATCTGCAGACCGGCTGTTCTACATTTACACGTCTGGAACCACCGGGATGCCGAAAGCTGCCATCGTCGTGCACAGCAGGTACACAATCTATTTACTTATACAATACTGCCTCCTCTTTACTTCCCCATGCCCATCCAGGGGAGAACGTTTGGGGCGCTGGGCAGATACACCCAGGACAGGGCGCCAATCCATCGCTGGGCACACACTCACTCACACAGACACACTCTATATGGGGCAATTTGGAGAATTCAATTGACCTTAATCCATGTTTTTGGACTGTGGGAGGAAACCGGAGAACCCGGAGGAAACCCACGGGGAGAACGTGGAAACTCCACCCAGATGGGGATTCGAACCAGGAATCCCTAGTGCTGAGAGGAGAACATGCTAAACCACTAAGTCACCGTGCCACCCTGCCTCCTCGTCACTTCTCCATGTTCATTCATTCATTCATTATCTCCCGCTTTATCCTCTATTAGGGTTGTGGTGGGGGGGGGTTCCCCATGCCCATCCAGGGGAGAACGTTTGGGGCGCTGGGCAGACACACCCAGGACAGGGCGCCAATCCATCACTGGGCACACACTCACTCACACAGACACACTCTATATGGGGCAATTTGGAGATCTCAATTGACTTGATCCATGTTTTTTGGACTGTGGGAGGAAACCAGAGAACCCGGAGGAAACCCGCGCGGACACGGGGAGAACATGGGGACTCCACCCAGATGGGGATTCGAACCGGGAATCCCTAGTGCTGAGAGGAGAACATGCCAAACCACTGAGCCACCGTGCCGTCCACTTCTCCATATTACTTTTTAAGTCCCGTCTTCTTTATTCTCGCTCTATGGAGCGGGTTTATCGTCTCGGTTTATCGTCTCATTCTTCTTTATCCTGGTTATTTATGCAGATATTACCGCATGGCTGCTCTGGTGTACTACGGTTTCAGGATGAGGTCGGCGGACGTGCTGTACGACTGTCTGCCTCTCTATCACTCCGCAGGTGAGACAAACGCGGGGGTGCAGAGCGCGTGCAGTGCAGATAATAATAATAATAATAATAAATTTTATTTGTAGTGCACTTTACATTTGATCACAAATCTCAAAGTGCTACAACATATAACAACTAACAACATATAAAAGCAAAATGTTAAGAATAGTTCTTCTAAAAAAGCAGATAACAACACTATAAAAGCAACAAGATAAACAGGGGGGGGGGTCGAGTCAGAATGGGCATCCTGTGTAAAACCCTGCAAATTCGAATATGTGGTTCTGTGTGACCGTGGCGCCCTCTGCTGGCATATAACAGTGATGCTTTAATACAGTGCTTCACTCTGCTCCATTTCAATCCGCTTGCAGGGAACATCGTGGGTGTCGGTCAGTGTCTGATCCACGGCATGACCGTCGTCATCAAGAGGAAGTTCTCGGCGTCCAAGTTTTGGGACGACTGTATCAAATACAACTGCACGGTGAGTGAGGATTTGCGTTCCGTACGTGCTGTAGCATCTCGGGGTACATTTATTTCACGAGACCGTGAAAACGGAACGTATTAAATCATGTGATGATATAATATCACATGATTATCCGTCCATCCATTATCTTCCGCTTTATCCTCTATTAGGGGCGGGGGGGGGGGGGGGGGGAACGTTTCGGGCGCTGGGCAGATACACCCAGGACAGGACGCCAATCTATCGCTGGGCACACACTCACTCACACAGACACACACTATATGGGGCAATTTGGAGAACTCAGTTGACTTGATCCATGTTTTTGGACTGTGGGAGGAAAGCGGAGAACCCTGAGGAACCCCACGCGGACACGGGGAGAACATGGAAACTCCACCCAGAATGGGGATTCGAACCGGGAATCCCTAGCGCTGAGAGGAGAACATGCTAAACCACTAAGCCACCGTGCCCGCCATCTCACATGATTATATATAATTATAATATATATATATATATTCATTTATTCATTATCTTCCGCTTTATCCTCTATTAGGGTCATGGTGGGGTTCCCCATGCCCATCCAGGGGAGAACGTTTCGGGCACCGGCCAGGACAGGGCACCAATCTATTTTGACTCACACACACACACTCTATATGGGGCAATTTGGAGAATTCAATTGACTTGATCCATGTTTTTTGGACTGTGGGAGGAAACCGGAGAACCCGGAGGAAACCCACGCGGACATGGGGAGAACATGGAAACTCCACCCAGATGGGGATTCAAACCGGGACTCCCCAGCGCTGAGAGGAGAACATGCTAAACCACTAAGCCACCGTGCCACCCTATATATATATATATATATATATATATATATATATATATATATATATATATAAATATAAACAGAAGAGCATCACACACACCCCATTGAACCTGAGGAACACGTCTCCATTCAAAATGCCGTCCCTCTTTAGAACGTGAGGACTCGCTCGGGATCGTGATGGTGCTCTTGGCCGTGTTTACAGATCATTCAGTACATCGGGGAGATCTGCCGGTACCTGCTGAACCAGCCGGTGCGACCGACGGAGAAGCAGCACCGAGTGCGCATGGCGCTGGGCAACGGACTGCGGCTGTCCATCTGGGAGGAGTTCAGTCGGCGCTTCAACGTTCCGCAGATCGCAGAGTTCTACGGGGCCACAGAGTGCAACTGCAGCCTCGGCAACTTCGACAACAAGGTGAGGCTACGCTTTTAGGAAATCCGTCCATCCATCCATCATCTCCCAGTTTATCCTCTACTAGGGTCGTGGGGGTTCCCCATGCCCATCCAGAGGAGAACGTTTTGGGCACTGGGCAGATACACCCAGGACAGACATCATTTTAAATGCAAGTTAAGTACCGAAGTGGATAACCTGTGTGTGTGTGTGTGTGTGTGTGTGTGTGTGTGTGTGTGTGTGTGTGTGTAGACCGGCGCCTGTGGCTTTAACAGTCAGATCCTGCCCTACGTCTACCCGATCCGTCTGGTCAAGGTCAACGAAGAGACCATGGAACTGATCAGAGGACCAGATGGAGTCTGCATACCCTGCGGGCCAGGTCAGCATCACCAACATATTCATAGATCTATATACTTCATTCATCATCATCCTCCGCTTTATCCTCTATTAGGGTCGTGGGGGGGGGGGGGGGTGTTTCCCCATGCCCCACCAGGGGAGAACGTTTCGGGTGCTGGGCAGATACACCCAGGAGAGGACACCAATCTATCGCTGGACTCACACAAACACACTCTATATGGGGCAATTTGGAGAACTCAATTGACCTTGATCCATGTTTTTGGACTGTGGGACTAAACCGGAGAACCCGGAGGAAACCCACGCGGACACGTTTCGGGCGCTGGGCAGATACACCCAGGACAGGACGCCAATCTATCACTGGACACACACTCACTCACACACACACACACTCTATATATGGGGCAATTTGGAGAACTCAATTGACCTTGATCCATGTTTTTGGACTGTGGGAGGAAACCGGAGAACCTGGAGGAAACCCGCGTGGACACGGGGAGAACATGGAAACTCCACCCAGATTGGGAATCGAACCGGGAATCCCCAGCACTGAGAGGAGAACATGCCAACCATGAAGCCACAGTGCCGCCCCCACTAAATAAAATGTTATTTTTTTAGGGTTATATCATGAATATATCATGAGGTGGGTGAACTAACTTATCATGTTCTCCCCGTGTCTGCATGGGTTCTTCCGCTTTATCCTCTATTAAGGTCCTATAAAGCCTATTAAGGGGGGGGGGGGGGGTTTCTCCATGCCCATACAGGGGAGAACTTTTCGGGCGCTGAGCAGATACACCCAGGACAGGACACCAATCTTTCGCAGGACACACACTCACTCACACAAACACACTCTATATGGGGCAATTTGGAGAACTTAATTGACCTTGATCCATGATTTTGGACTGTGGGAGGAACCCGGAGGAAACCCGCGAGGACACAGGGAGAACATGCAAACTCCACCCAGATTGGGATTCGAACCAGGAATCCCTAGTGCTGAGAGGAGAACATGCTAAAGCACTAAGCCACAGTGCTGCCCCCACTAAATAAAATGTTTGTTTTTTTTAGGGTTATATCATGAATCCCCATCTGGGTGAAGTTACCATGTTCTCCCCGTGTGTGCGTGGGTTCTTCCGCTTTATCCTCTATTAAGGTCACGGGGGGGGGGGTTCTCCATGCCCATACAGGGGAGAACGTTTCGGGCGCTGGGCAGATACACCCAGGACACGACGCCAATCTATCCCTGGACACACACAGACACTCTATATGGGGCAATTTGGAGAACTCAGTTGACCTTGATCCATGTTTTTGGACTGTGGGAGGAAACTGGAGAACCCGGAGGAAACCCGTGAGGACACAGGGAGGACATGGAAACTCCACCCATGTCTGTTCTCCCCGTGTCTGTATGGGTTCTTCCGCTTTATCCTCTATTAGGGTTGCGGGGGGGGGGTTCCCCATGCCCATCCAGGGGAGAACGTCTCGGGCGCTGGGCAGATACACCCAGGACAGGGCGCCAATCCATCGCTGGACACACACTCACTCACACAGACAGACACACTATATGGGGCAATTTTGAGAACCTATATACTTCAGTAGTTATTAATTCTATGAATAAGCTCCGCCCTAACCCTCCTCCTTCCTCGCCGAATACATAACCCTGCTCTGTGAACGTCCCCATCACCTGCGTGGCACAATCCATGGTCTACTGCACTCCCCTCATATCTAACCCGTCTCGTCTCAGGTGAACCCGGTCAGCTGGTCGGCAGGATCATTCAGAACGACCCGCTCAGACGCTTCGACGGCTACGTCAACCAGAGCGCCACCAACAAAAAGGTGGCGCAGAGCGTCTTCAAAAAAGGAGACAGCGCCTACCTGTCAGGTACGCCGGCGTCCCACAAACCAAAATCCATCTGCGCAGTGTAACGCTTTTTAAACGGACACTTCGTCAATTATTATTTATTATTATTATTATTTTTTTTTTACGGTGCTGCTTTAAGAGACGACATCCTAATTACTCGAGATGTATTCGTCCCAATTATTCATCCATTATCTTCCACTTTATCCTCTATTAGGGTCGCGGGGGGGGGGGGGGGGGGGTCCCCATGCCCATCCAGGGGAGAACATTTCGGGCGCTGGGCAGATACACCCAGGACAGGACGCCGATCCATCTCTGAGCACACACTCACTCACACAGACACACTCTATATGGGGCAATTTGGAGAACTCAATTGACTTGATCCATGTTTTTGGACTGTGGGAGGAAACCGGAGAACCCGGAGGAAACCCACGCGGACACGAGGGAGAACATGGAAACTCCACCCAGATGGGGATTCGAACCGGGAATCCCCAGCGCTGAGAGGAGAACATGCTAAACCACTAAGCCACCGTGCCACCTACTCGAGACGTATTCATCCCAATTATTCATCCATTCATCCATTATCTTCCGCTTTATCCTCTATTAGGGTCACGGTGGGGTTCCCCATGCCCATCCAGGGGAGAACGTTTCGGGCGCTGGGTAGATACACCCAGGACAGGACGCCAATCTATCGCTGGACACACACTCACTCACACAGACACACTCTAAATGGGGCAATTTGGAGAACTCCATTGACTTGATCCATGTTTTTTGGACTGTGGGAGGAAACCGGAGAACCCGGAGGAAACCCACGCGGACACGGGGAAGAACATGGAAAATCCACCCAGATGGGGATTCGAACCGGGAATCCCTAGCGCTGAGAGGAGAACATGCTAAACCACTCATCCACTGTGCCAAAAATGTTCCTTTAAAAATTAGACAAAGAAAAAAATTGATATAAGCTGTATGAATAAAAGTTTTGGGACACGCCTCTTTTCAACGTGGATCTAAGGTTCAAAATTAGGACCCCAGAATGTCGGTGTTCCATCTGTGTGACATGTTAAACGGAACCCGTTTGGAGGGTTCTACGTTCCGGTTGAATGGAACCTGTTAGGTCCTGCATGTATATGGACATGATTAAGTTCTATGTAGACGAGCTCTATAAGGGAAGCGACGTTGACGCCGCCGTTTGTCCTGCAGGAGACGTTCTGGTAATGGACGAGTACGGCTACATGTACTTCAGGGACCGTACCGGAGACACGTTCCGCTGGAAGGGGGAGAACGTCTCCACCACCGAGGTGGAAGGGACACTGAGCCGCTTGCTGGACATGAAGGACGTGGTGGTCTACGGGGTGGAGGTGCCAGGTACGACGCGCTCGTTACGATCTTAAAGTGTTCAAACTTCAGTCCTTTGATCTTTCTTTGATCTCACGCTTTTAATTAATTACATCAGAACACAGACCCGGGACTAAAGGTGCTGTGTGACATCATAGTGATGTCACAGTGACATCACAGAGACACCTGAAGACAGAAGACTAGTAAATTAAGTTGAATTAATTAAGTAAAATTAACTGTAAAGTAAAATTGCTTACGGTTACAAACGCACTATATTATTAAAAAAAAAAAACAAGGTTTGAATCATAAATGCGTTAATTAAAAGCATAAATGTTAATAATCTGGACTTTAATGATGTCATCTTGTCCTGTATTTAACAATCAATGAATCGGATCAATGAATCAGATACTGCCATCTAGTGGCCAAATTACAAAACGCAGCTTATAAAAAATCAATGAAAATGTAATGTATTGTATATCACGCATTGATATGAATGGGAAGCACTCAGAGGTGTGTGTTATTGTTAATGATGTCACAAACGGCTCAGCCAATCAGGTTTAAGGACCCTGAATGACCTGCTTTTTATGAAGCAGAAGTTTTTGCACAGAAGCTGCATGTGTTCATGTGATCCCATTTATCTCCTCACACACACACACACACACACACACACACATAATACAACCGGAGAACCCGGAGGAAACCCACGCAGACACGGGGAGAACATGGAAACTCCACCCAGATGGGGATTCGAACCGGGAATCCCTAGCGCTGAGAGGAGAACATGCTAACCACTAAGCCACCTCTATATATATATATATATATATATATATATATATATATATATATATATATATATATATATATATGAATCACTGATTCCCTTCGTTAAATCTTCACACGTCATTTAGGGTCGGAGGGAAAAGCCGGCATGGCCGCCATCGCTGACCCAGACCATACCACGGATCTGGAAAAATTCAGCCGCGAGCTGGAGAAGGCGCTGCCCCCTTATGCCCGGCCCGTGTTCCTGCGCTTTCTGCCCGAAGTCGACAAAACAGGTAAAAATTTAATAATAAATAATAATAATAATTAAAAAAAAAAAATTAAAAGAAGAACGAATATTTGAAGCTGCATTTAATTTAAACCACAAACAGTGACGCAGGATTCATACACAGAGCCCTGAATTGTCTCTTAAATCATTATCATTCTAATAAAAGCGTACTAAATGAGGGCCCTTGCTTGAGGCCCTTACGACAGCAGAGTGACAGGACTGTCCTCAGTTCTCTGATCACAATGTTAAGCCTTGGCTTAATTTGATTTTTCAAATCACATTCTCATTTTGTTAAATTTATTTATTTTTAACTATGCTGCTGTGTGTGTATGTGTGTGTGTATATATATATATAAATTTTTTTTTTTTTTTCTGGCGTACACCAACTGAATATAACTGTATAACTGAGTATAACTGAATGACAATAAAGGTTATCCAAGTCCAAGCCCTCTGTATAGATTATATTAAATATATACACATATATGGATGTGGAGATATATATATATATATATATATATATATATATATATATATATTCATTCATTCATTCATCCATTATCTCCCGCTTCATCCTCTATTAGGGTCGCGGGGGGGGGGGGGGTTCCCCATGCCCATCGAGGGGAGAATGTTTCGGTACACCCAGGACAGGACACCAATCTATCGCTGGGCACACACTCACTCACACAGACACACTCTATATGGGGCAATTTAGAGAACTCAATTGAATTGATCCATGTATTTGGACTGTGGGAGGAAACCAGAGAACCCTGAGGAACCCCACACGGACACGGGGAGAACATGGAAACTCCACCCAGATTGGGCATTCGAACCGGGAATCCCTAGCGCTGAGAGGAGAACGTGCTAAACCACTATACAGTTGTGATCAAATTTATTCAACCCCCAATGCTGCGAAGGGTTTTATGGAATTCAGTGCACATTTGTAATTGTGTTCATAATGAAATCTTACAAGGACTTGTTAAAGAACTAAATGCAACTAAGATAGCATCAATTGTTTTTGTCATAAAGTATTAAATGGCCTTTTTGTGATTTCTTCATTGACACAATTATTCAAACCCTTTACAACGACCACTCATAAGAACAGAGGTTCATTCCAGTGTTTTCAATCAGGTATTGAAAACACCTATGGATGTCAACGAGCAGCAATCAAGCATGATAAGCACCAATTAGGCAGATTTAAAAGGACTGTGATACTCAGCTCCTTCTAGACATCTACTGGTGTGTTTACAAGCATGGTGAAGGCAAGAGAATGGTCCCAGAAGACAAGAGAAGAGGTTATTGCTCTTCACAAGAATGGCAATGGATATAAAAAGATTGCAAAGTTGTTAAATATTCCAAGAGACACTATTGGAAGTATCATTCGCAAGTTCAAGTTAAAGGGCACAGTGGAAACGTTACCTGGTCGTGGCAGAAAGAAGATCCTGACCGCGACTGCTGTGCGCTACCTGAAGCGTAATGTGGAGAAAAATCCCCGCGTGACTGCTAAGGAACTGAAAAAAGACCTGTCAGCTGTGGGCACTGAAGTTTCAGCTCAGACAATAAGGCGCGCACTGCATAACGAAGACCTCCATGCCAGAACTCCCAGGCGCACCCCCTTGCTGACTCCAAAGAACAAGAAAAGTCGACTGCAGTATGCCAAAAGTCATGTGGACAAGCCACAAAGGTTTTGGGACAGTGTACTGTGGTCAGATGAAACTAAATTAGAACTGTTTGGGACAATGGACCAGCGCTATGTTTGGAGGAGGAAGAACCAGGCTTATGAACAAAAGAACACCTTGCCTACTGTGAAGCATGGCGGGGGGTCAATTATGCTTTGGGGCTGTTTTGCTTCTAATGGTACAGGAAAGCTTCAACGTGTGCAGGGTACCATGAATTCCCTTCAGTACCAGGAGATCTTGGAGGGAAATGTGATGGAGTCAGTCACAAACCTGCGGCTTAGGAGACGTTGGACCTTCCAACAGGACAATGATCCGAAGCACACATCCAAGTCCACTAGAGCATGGTTGAACATGAAAGGCTGGAACATTCTAGAGTGGCCATCGCAATCACCAGACTTAAATCCAATTGAGAACCTCTGGTGGGACCTAAAGAAGGCAGTTGCAGTGCGCAAGCCTAAGAATGTGACTGAACTGGAGGCTTTTGCCCATGAAGAATGGGCTAAGATACCCATAGGTCGCTGCAAGACACTTGTGTCAAGCTATGCTTCACGCTTGAAAGCTGTCATAACTGGAAAAGGATGTTGTACTAAGTACTGAAAAATAATGTCACTAGGGGGTTGAATAAAACTGATAATGATGTGAGCACAGTAAAGACATTTGTGGTTATTCCATCATAAATATTATGTTATATTTGTCTAATTTATAAGTGTCTCTTTGATATAATTGTAAATAAGATGACTGAAATGATCCAAATCAATGTCAAACTGGCCAAAACACTTTATTTCAGTGGGGGTTGAATAAATTTGATCACAACTGTATATATATTTATTTATTTTTTATTTTTTTTTATTTTTGTGGTTGCTGTGAGCTCATTACTTTATTTATAAAATGCTCTAAACTTGAGATGAACCTGTCCATGAGAACAGACCCCTGTATTAACACCCCCCCCCCCCCCCCCCACTCTTTGATCCTCTGCTCTAAAGGGACCTTCAAGTTTCAGAAGACGGACCTGCGTCGCGAGGGCTTCGACCCGAGCGTGGTTTCTGATCAGCTCTACTTTCTGGACTGCACTAAAGGATGCTACGTGGCGCTGAATGTAGAACTGCATCGTAACATCGCCTCAGGGAAGCAGAAACTATAAAAGGGACTCCGGCCGGCTGCACGCACCCTCTCCCCACCCCCGTCCCCGGGACCCCCTCCGCTATTTTATTTCTGCCCCTCGTTACCTCAGCAGCCGCCGCGAGGGGCAACCGGACCACCCAACCACACTCCTCCCTCCCCCCCGATCTGCACGATGGCTGCGGCTGCTCCGAACGTTCCCCCGACGCTCTGCCTGCGCAAGAGAACCGGCGATACCGCCTCGTGCAATATCAACATCCAGCCACACGGAGGCGCACGCCCACGCGGTCCAAGCTATTTATTCAACGCACCAAAAATATTTAAGACGTAGATTAGCAGCTATTTATATACACTGTATCGGCGGCATTGGACGCGCTGCGTCGCTGTCGTCTTCTGGACCGGCAGGGGGCGCCGTTTTGGGTTTTTGTCCTGGATTTAAGAGCGAGTTGTCTTCGTGGCGTAGGAATGGACCGCCGAGCACGTGGACACCGTCGTGCAGAATGGGTACCAACGTCGGTATTTACGTCTTTTTAAAAAAAATTTTTGTTTTTTTTTTTTTTTTTTTTTGTTAATTGGAAAGCTTTGCATGGAGGCCTGTACTGATTTAACGGTCAACACCACCACCACCACCACCGCCGCCCACATGCTCACCACCTCATGGCGTACGATGCTTATGACTGGTGGGGGAGGACGAGGGGGAAGCATGACGGTCGTCCCCGCACCGTGATTTCGGATTTTACTGCGTCAGCATGAACCCGGGCGAAGCACTGTGCCTTACTGTGAGCTATACACCTGGCCACGCCCGACTTCTGAGCTCCGCCTCTCCATCCCTCCAGTCTCCATACCGCAGCCGGGTTCCGTCGCAGTTCTCCTCGGTCCTGATGGCAGTAGAGTAGCACGTGGGCCGCCGCCGCACCGACCCAAACTCCGTGGCGTTGCCGTTGCGACCTGTAGGGGGCAGAATGAACTCTAGATCAACGGTTTCATAGTGTTAGCAACATTTAGATTAAGGTTTTATTACGGTAAGCATCGCATCCGCACACCAGTCTTAAAGTCATGTCCATTCCTAACGGAACATGGAACCCTCAACGCTGCTTCGTAACCAAACGGGACACGGAGAACGGGTTCCGTTCGACGTGTTACACAGAGAGAACACAGTGAGGTCGTTCTGTAGTCCATATTATGTCCTTATTTGGAACCTTTGAATCCATTTAAAAAAAAAAAAAAAAAATCACCATCATCACGTTCTGCGTGAAGAACCCAATAAGGTTTTTTAATCTGGATTTTCCTCGTCTACATCACTGGATCCTCTAAATCGCCAATAATAATATAATAATAATAATAATTTTAATTTAATTTAAACGGTCCATAATTTACACCATAGTGAGGCGGGACTACGGTGAGCCAATCAATAATCCATCTTTGACCCCAAATACCAAATATGGACATAAGGACTACAGAATGGCTGCATCATTTTGGTGTGAAGGTGCCCTCGGTATTACTATTATTTATTTTCTTAACGAACCAGATATGATTCAGTAATTAAGGCCCTATATGGTATTATGTTTAAAATCAGTTGGGGGGGGGTTGGAAGGTCAACTCCTCCATCCTCCACCCCCGCAACTCCTGAAAGCGCTCAGGCTCATGAAGCCGAAGTAACAGTTCTGTATTATTACTCGGTTCTAAATACCAACATTACATGTTTTTGGGTGCGGGGGGATGGGTGGGGGATGGGCGGGTGGGGTTTTGGGTGGGGTTGTGGGTAACATATAAGAGCATGTGAGATCTTCCTAAAGCACGTCTTGTAATCCGGGACACCGGTACGTTTCATCCTCCC
Organism: Corydoras sp. C115; assembly: GCA_019802505.1. NCBI lineage: Eukaryota > Metazoa > Chordata > Actinopteri > Siluriformes > Callichthyidae > Corydoras > Corydoras sp. C115. The sequence goes on along the minus strand of JAFMOC010000246.1, from coordinate 386,214 downwards.
CCCCCCCCTTGTTTAATTCTAATCACAAAGGGAAGCTGATTACGGGTGCGAGTTGCATATGATTGAGTGATTAGGGCGTCGGTACTGAGGGATACCGTCGGTATTTTGGGATACGGGGTGACGCCTGCACGCTCAGTGCACCGTAATGTGTTGGGTTTACGTTTGTTTCCTTTTCTTTGCGTCGTCCTTTTATTTATTTGACCAAATGGGTTCGTATTAATCTGCTTTAAATGGTTGGGAGCTTTTATTTCGTGTTGATTTGATTTTGCGTTCTCAGTTCGGGGGTTTTTTGTTTTTAGGAGAGAGAGCAGGCGCCAATGCCGAGCCGATGGGTTGTACTCAGACGGCTGGCGGCGATCCCATGACAGCAGAGCGCCCCCGTGAGGCGACACTGCCGAGGAATCTCTCTCCTAAAGGCCTCGGATTGAGAGTCTGTCTTTAGTTTGATGGCCGGGCAGCAGACACACACTGCGTAAACGCACACGAAACGGGCGCCAGGTCCTTTAAAAATCAACCTGTGTGAAGCCACAGCTACGAAACCAGGTCCTGGTTGTTGCTATTGTCCCCCCGCAGGGTCCTGAATTAGACTCTGAGGGATGCGTTTGCTTCATTGGTTCCGACTCGGGACGGAAATCGTGTTCTGGATCAGAAGATCTCCCAAAAAACCCTTGTCCCATGTTTGTGGACGTCCCCTGAGCGTCATTTCTAACCATCGTCACTAAAACCCAGGGCCAGCAGCGTTTCCAAAAGTCTCCAAAGCACAAAAAGCAGCTCTGTCCATAACCAAGAAATGCACAGAATGTCAAAAGTACTGGGACACCCACACAATACACCCACAGGAACCCAGAAGTCCTAATAAACCCAATAAACACATCCAATCGATGGCTTACGAACCGTCTACAGCCAGATTAAAAATCACATTTTATTTGTATGGGACAGATTTTGGTTCTAATTTTGGGTGAATAGATTATCCGGTGTGTGTCTGCTCTCCGAATCCAGATGTTTGTTTTTTTTTTTTTTTTTTTTTTTTTTTTTTGTTTGTTTTTTTTACAATCTGCACAACTGCTGTCCTGTTTCAGCTCCAAATATAAATCCAAAGACGAAGCCTGCACTGGACAACACAACTGCATAAAGCGGCCCAATGAAGGATTCCTTACAAATCAATCAATAAGAAGCAAGCTGAACCTTTTTTGCTTTGCCCTATAGAGGGCGGTGTGGACCCCAAAAATCCTGCAGGCAGGCTGCGTTTGATTTGGATAAAGAGCTGAGTCAGTAATAAACCACTGTGTTTATGTCGGGAATGATAATTAAAAGTGTGTTTTGATGTTTAGATCATTTGCTCCGAGACCAAACTTTGTTTGGAGCGGTTTTCTAAGCTGGGGAGGGTTTTTTTTTTTTGGTAACGACATGAAGGACCTGTCACTCAAATTAAATCAGGCTCCCGAATGGTTTTCATTTCGATTCTTTGAAATGTAATTTTTATTTTAACATTCTTTTTGTTTTTTTTTGTGGTTGTCAGTCTGAACTTGGAGGGAAGCCGACGCAACAAACTGCATTTCAGTCCCTTATTAAAAAAAAATAATAAATAAAAAACTAGAAGGAAAAACCGATAGAGCAACTTACGACCCAATGTTTAAACGTTATTTGAAATGTATGTTTAAAATGCGGCATAATCACGAGATTAAGATCTAAAATTGTGTTGTTTTGTTTTTTTTAAATCCAATATTCATGTTTACATCGAGAAAAAAAAAAAAAAAAAGAAAAGGCCAGTAGCACATGTTAATATTTTGCGGGAGCCTCTTCCGGTTCCTGATTGGTGTGAATATTTACTGTGGCATTTTAATATTTATTTTATTTGGTGAGCGTCATCTCGCGCTGACAGGTGGCGCCGTGACGCAGCGGTTAGCGCTCGCATTCCATTCCGAGGTGGGGGCGTGAACTCCGGGCCCATTGTGGGTGGGGTCTCCTCTCCTTTGTGTTCTCCTCACGCTGGCGTGGGTTTACTCCGGGTGACACCCAGGACCGGGCACCAATCCATCTAAATCCCAGGGGCAATTTGGAGCAGCCAATTCACCTTGAATCCTGTGGAAAGTCACCAGGGGGTGGCTTAGTGGTTTGGCATGTTCTCCTCTCAGCGCTAGGGATTCCCGGTTCGAATTCCCATCTGGGTGGAGTTTCCATGTTCTCCCCGTGTCAGCCCCATATGTTTCCACTGGGTTCTCCGGTTTTCTCCCACAGTCCAAAAACATGGATCAAGGTCAATTAAGTTCTCCAAATTGCCCCATATAGAGTGTGTGCGTGAGTGAGTGTGTGTCCAGTGATAGATTGGCGCTCTGTCCTGGGTGTATCTGCCCAGCGTCCGAGACGTTCTCCCCTGGATGGGCATGGGGAACCCCCCCGCGACCCCTGCAACCCCCACGACCCTAGTCAAAGATGAAGCGAAATATAATGGATCTATGGTTCCAGGTTCGAATCCCAATCTGGGTGGAGTGTCCATGTCCTCCCCATGTCCGCGTGGGTTCCCTCCGGGTTCTCCGGTTTCCTCCCACAGTCCAAAAACATGGATCAAGGTCAATTGAATTCTTCAAATTGCCCCATATAGAGTGTGTGTGTGTGTGAGTGAGTGTGTGTCCAGTGATGGATTGCCCCCCTGTCCTGGGTGTATCTGCCCAGCGCCCGAAACGTTCTCCCCTGGATGGGCATGGGGAACCCCCCCACCCCTGCGACCCTAATAGAGGATAAAGTGGAAGATGATGGATGGATGGATGAAAGTCACCAGAAGAAAAAAAAACCCATGCAGACACAGGGAGGACATGGTACCTTCACCCAGATGGGGATTCAAACCTGGCGACCCCAGCACCGAGAGGCCGACGTCTTGCGTTTAATAAAACGAAAGTGAAATGGCGTCTTCGTTTCGCGGGTGAAGAGGCAACGACTGCGCGCTCTGCAGATCGTGGGTTCGGATCTGAAGAGTCCGGGAACATTTTACGTTAACCGACCGCCCCCCCCCCACCCCGGAATACAGACTGGCCACACCCACCACTGCCGCCCTCATCTACGTCTCAGACTCACACAACAGAAACGTTCTCCAGTGGAACAATCAGTACGTCCTTCATCCAGGACATTTCGTTTATTAACCCTTAAATAAAATGACCGATCTCTATGTAGAACATCTATGTAGAACATAGAGATCACAGCCATTGAGAACCATTACCATCACGCCATTAAATACAGATTATTTTACTTTTAAGACCAGAGTACAGAATATTAAGACTAAAGGGTTAAAAGTTTGGACACGCCCCCTTTACACTTCACGGTAGAGATGGACTTTGTAGTTCTACAGTTCCATTCCGTAGTCCATCTGTTTCTGTTCGACAGTACATACTGTGTTCTCTGTTCTAATGGTCAGGACCCCAATGGTACCCCCACAGAGCAGGGCTTATTGGGTGGGTGCTTTAGTCCTATCCCAGCAGTGTGACCGAGGTGTATAAAGGAAACTACACTAGAACCGGCAGTGTCACTCCAATCCACCACCCAAATGGTACCTGCTCTGTGATGCTCCTGAGAACCAACAGGGGGCGAACAACAACACAGATGGACTACAGTCTGGAATTATAGAACTACAAAGTCCACCTGTATGGTGGGTGGAGGAAATGGATGATGGAGTGAGAAGGGGGCGTGGCCTAACGTTTGACCGGTGATTTAATGTTGTGGGGGGGGGGGGGGGGGGGGTAAGAATACAGTGGGTGATTCATTTTAGTGTCTCGTCGCCGTGACGACGTCGTTTTCATGTTTTCACGTTTCGGTTCAGAACTCAGGAACATCACGCAAACGGGAACGTGTGTGTGTTAACCGTGTGGCTCAGTTAGTGAACAGTGCACTGTGTGTGTGTGTGTGTGTGTGTGTGTTTGGGAGATTTTACGGGGTGGGGGTGGGGGGGGATTGGGGGGTGTGCAGCGCCGCACTGTAGTCCTCTTGTCTCTGACGTTACTGTATATCTTGCTATTGAGGAGAACATATGGCATCTGAGAATCAACGTTAATAAAACATATAAAATGTGGCTGCTGAGCTTTGTGTTTGTGTTATTTTTGCCCCCCCCTCCCTCCCACTCCCCCCCCAACAGGCCCAAAATAGAACCCGATGCCGGGGGTCTGAGGTGTGAGGGAGCAGCTTCGGTGTGTATATTGGGGATGGGGGTTCTGTTGGGAGACTTGGAGCCGCTGAAATGAGGTATAGTGATCGTGATGTGGCACGGTGGCTTAGTGGTTTAGCATGTTCTCCTCTCAGCACTAGGGATTCTGGGTTCGAATCCCAATCTGGGTGGAGTTTCCATGTTCTCCCCGTGTCCGCGTGGGTTTCCTCCGGGTTCTCCGGGTTCCTCCCACAGTCCAAAAACATGGATCAAGTCAATTGAGTTCTCCAAATTGCCAAATTTAAATTCAAATTGCAAAATTTAGAGTGTGTCTGTGTGAGTGAGTGTGTGCCCAGCGATGGATTGGCGTCCTGTCCTGGCTGTAGCTGCCCAGCGCCCGAAACGTTCTCCCCTGGATGGGCATGGAGAACCCTCACCCCGCGACCCTAATAGAGGATAAAGCGGAAGATAATGAATGGATGGAACTTGTGTTAACGGGCGGCAGAGTGGTGAAGTGGTTGAGCATGTTCTCCTCTCAGCGCTAGGGATTCTGGGTTCGAATCCCAATCTGGGTGTTTTTTTTCATCCCAATCTGGGAGTTTCCATGTCCTCCCCGTGTCCGCGTGGGGTTCCTCCGGCTTCTCCGGTTTCCTCCCACAGTCCAAAAACATGGATCAAGGTCAATTGAGTTCTCAAAATCGCCCCATATAGAGTGTGTCTGTGTGAGTGAGTGTGTGTCCAGTGATAGATTGGTGCCCTGTCCTGAGTGTATCGGCCCAGCGTCCAAAAGGTTCTCCTCATGGTGGGTATGGGGAACCCCCCCGTGTGGGTTTCCTCTAGGTTCTCCGGTTTCCTCCCACAGCTCAAAAACAAGGTTTTAAGGTGAACTAGCTGCTGTGAATTGCCCCATTTGAATTTTCCCTCTTTAATATGTGTGTGTGTGTGTCATTAATATCTTCATGTGATTTTAATTAAAGGTGGCGGTGAGCATTAAGTTTTTATAAAACTCACGAATCGTTGCTTTAATAATATTCCGTTTGGGGGACAGTTTATTATAAAGGTTTTTAAATGCTGTTCCGTGATTGGTTCTCGACCCGATGTTTGCGTATGTACTTCGAAGACTGACACACACTTAACCTGACAGTCTGATGTGTTTCCAACTCGCCCCAAACCAACAAGCACTTACTGCATCGGAGTCGGCACCAAAAAAAATATATAAATAAAAACACGCCCACACGTTTATTTTTGGAGCTGGTTTCAGACCGTTCGATGGCAAGGTGGGTTTTTCCACTTTACTCCATCTTTTAATGAAAAGTTACATTGTTCGACGCCCGTCCTGCTCCCCGATTGGTCGGCGGGGCGGGGGCGGGGCTGCGTGGCCTGGCGGCTCTCTGGAACAGAACTCTGCAGATCGGAACGTTTCTCTGATTTGTCGGGACACACGATCATGAAGATCACACTGGTGGCCGTCGCCGTGGCTCTGGTTCTAACAGACGTCAGGGCGGATGTGCAACCTCAGAAGAACTTCGACCTCAAGAGGGTGAGTGGCTCCATAAGAGAGTTCCGTGTCCAACATCATCTGTGTGAGCGAGAACGTTTACTGTGTGGTCAGAGTTCTGAGGGTCCAAGAACAGAACGTCTACAGCAGAGCGTCTACAGCAGAGCGTAGACAGCAGAACGCAGACAGCAGAACGTAGACAGCAGAGCGTAGACAGCAGAACAAGTCCGGGACCAAAATTAGACTGAGGTCCAGATTTAATTATCCAATCAAAATCCACTTCAAACAGAATCAGAATCACAACTCGTTACTTAATGAACTGAATTTAAAACGACAGCTTTTAGAACCGAAATGATAAAGTACTGCCCTTCTGTACTAACTGGATGTGAGAACAACATGTGTACGTGAACTAATAGGATGTGTACTAAGAGGATGTGATGTGTACTAACCAGATGTGTACTAAGAGGATGTTGTGTACTAACCAGATGTGTACTAAGAGGATGTGATGTGTACTAACCAGATGTGTACTAAGAGGATGTTGTGTACTAACCAGATGTGAGGTGTATGAACAGGATGTGTACTAAGAGGATGTTATGTGTACTAACCAGATGTGTACTAAGAGGATGTTGTGTACTAACCAGATGTGTACTAAGAGGATGTGATGTGTACTAACCAGATGTGTACTAAGAGGATGTTGTGTACTAACCAGATGTGAGGTGTATGAACAGGATGTGTACTAAGAGGATGTTATGTGTACTAACCAGATGTGTACTAAGAGGATGTTGTGTACTAACCAGATGTGTACTAAGAGGATGTTATGTGTACTAACCAGATGTGTACTAAGAGGATGTTGTGTACTAACCAGATGTGTACTAAGAGGATGTTGTGTACTAACCAGATGTGTACTAAGAGGATGTTATGTGTACTAACCAGATGTGTACTAAGAGGATGTTATGTGTTCTAACCGATTGTAATGTGTGCTAAGAGGATGTGATGTGTACCAACCGGATGTGTACTAACAGGGTGTGTACTAACCGGTTGTTATGTGTACTAACCAGATGTGATGTGTACTAACAGGGTGTGTACTAACAGCTGCTGTGTTTATTCAGGTTTATTTCTGTTCTACTTGTGAAATATCTCGCTCTCCGTCCCGCTCGCCGTCCCGCTCTCTGTATCTATATTTCGTCTATAGGCTCATTTATGCTCAACGTTAAATACGGAGACGGATACGGACGGAGCTTTTTGTCCGTACTCTGCGTTCATTTCGTACGTAATTTGCACGTTTTCTGAAAGCTTGCGGATGCGGACAGGACGGAGCAATAGCACTGGAAACCGTGGGGGCAGTGCATGATGCGACCACTTCCATATGTACACGAAGAAGAAGAAAAACATGGTGGAACTTTTTGAAGACCGGTTATACGAGTGTGTGCGCAATTTTAATCATATATATGATGTTACTTCGCCGGGGCTCAGGGACAAACAGTTGTTACAAAGCAAAGCAAGTTATCCAATGCCCTGGCAGACATCCGAAAGTATTGGAAATGACATTCGTCATCGATTTCCCTCATTGGGCGGACAAGTGAATAAAATTCTCCATCCAAATGTCGCGACCTGTTCAGTGGCCTCACAGACCACCACCGTCTAGAAGACAGCCTTTTTTGTCGTTTTTGCAGTTTGTACAAAATCAAAATTTCCTCCGCTGTCGCCATGTTTGATTTTTACTCTAAACTGCCCTCTTATGGATGTAGTGTTCAACAACCGTATCAACGGAGCTGACGCAAGGAAGTATGTGGGCAGTAACTGTTATAACGCATGAAACGCACGCACACATTTCCGTACGCAGAGGGAGTATAAATGAGGCTTAAAACAGCATCATATCAGGGACCGTCCTGCATAAGCATTTATAACAGATTAATAAAGACAGACGAGCATGTGGCTTTGGACAGATGGATGAACGTATAAATGTATGTTGTATGTATAAACACTCTCTCCACACCTTTGCTCTATTGTCGATGTTTTTGTGCTTTGGCGGAACATTAAGTATTAAAAAAGCATAAAGCACGGCTTTATTAAAGGGTCTTAATAATAAACCAGAGCCTGTAGGAATCACGTAGGTTATTATTAATCAGATACACGTCAGCGACTGTAAAGTTTTCCACGTTTTCACGACGTTTGTGTTCAGTTTGCAGGAAAGTGGTACCGCGTGGGGCTGGCCTACGACGCGCCGAGCTTCGCGCGCTACAGACGGAAGCTGACGGTGTGTATGGGGGTGGTGGAGACGAAGGACAACGGCGACGCCATCATGACGGTCTGGAGGATGAAGTGAGCATCACCCGCTTCATCCGTAACGCCGCCAGAGCACCACAGCAACGGCGACTGCAGAACACAATCTGCATTTAGATTGGACCTGCAGTCCGATAATGGACGTCTGATCATCTGTACATTGATGTCCTGCAATGTTGATGCTGCAGGGATGATCAGGGAGGATGAGCCCTGGTCCTCACAAAGTTACTGCCTTAGAAAAACCCAACACCACCAGAGAGTTTAGTTTGTAATGTTGCATCCGCTTGTTCTTTGGGGGGGGGGGGGTCCGGCTTAGAACATTGTAAAGCTGCTTTGAGACGATGAATGCCATAAATAGGGGCAATTTCTGTCTCATACTAACATAGTAGCATATTTTTGGACGTTGGATGGAAATCCGCAGTGGGAGAACATACAAATCCCCAACAAAAAAAAACCCTTGCCTGCCTGATCAACAATCAAACACAACAAGCTCCAACTTTGGGTTCACAAAAAGTCTGAACAGAACTGTGTTACTGTAATCCATCCATTATGGATGGGGGGGGGGGTCCCCATTGACCATTCAGGGGAGAACGTTTCAGATGCTGGGCAGATACACCCGGGACAGGACGCCAATCTATCGCTGGACACACACTCACTCACACAGACACACTCTATATGGGGCAATTTGGAGAATTCTATTGAACTTGAGCCATGTTTTTGGACTGTGGGAGGAAACCGGAGAAGCCGGAGGAAACCCACGCGGACACGGGGAGAACATGGGAACTCCACCCAGATTGGGATTCCGAACCGGGAATCCCTAGCGCTGAGAGGAGAACATGCCAACCACTAAGCCAGCATGCCGCCATTCGTGCCGTCGTCATTTTAATTTATATTATTGTATAAATATATATTATTATATATTATCTGTTAACAGATCCTCCGTCTGCCAGAGTGAAGTCTACAGATATGAGAAGACCAACACGCCGGGACTGTTCATGTACTTCAGCACACGTAAGAACGTCGAGAAACCTCGCGGAACCCCAGACCTCGGTGTGCTAATGTGTGGACACCACGTCCAAACTCCGTCATCTGCATTATTCATGAGCTCTTACTGTTTATTTATTCAGTATTTCTTAAGTATTGGTTTTAAAATGAAGCCCTTAATCCTAAAACTTAAACCCCAACCATGACTTCGGGACACGTCCCCTCGTTGCAGGCCACAATAAGATGAAGGACATCACGGTGGTGGAGACGAACTACACGGAATACGCGCTGATCTTCAAATACAAGAAGTTTAATAAGGAATATTCACAGCTGTCACTTTACGGTAAGATAATCCAGCCGTCTCAACATCTTCACCACTTAATCCTAAACGAGGGTTCAGGTGGAGGAGGGGGTGCCGTGCCCATACAGGGCAGAACATTTCGGGGAACGGGCAGATACACTGAGGACAGGGCACTCACACAGAAATAATAGGGCCAACTTGGAGCCAATTCACCTGCACTACCATATATGGCCTGTCAGGGGTGGGATTTGGCACGCTCATTTGCATAATGCACATAACACACTATGAAATGCCCTGTTTTTTTGGGGGGGGGTTTTAGAGGGGGTGGTCACCGTGAATAGGAAATGGTAGTGTAAGTGTCATCACGGGGTGTTGTTTCATTTTTTGCTGTTTTTTAAAAATCAATTGAGCTTGTTTTTTTTTTTAGAACCTGCCTTCATAGTGACCCTACAACATTCATTCATTCATTAATAATCTCCCGCTTTATTCTCTATTAGGGTCGCGGTGGGGTTCCCCATGCCCATCCAGGGGAGAACGTCTCGGGCGCTGGGCAGATACACCCAGGACAGGGCGCCAATCCATCTCTGGGCACACACTCACTCACACTCTACATGGGGCAATTTGGAGAACTCAATTGACTCGATCCATGTTTTTGGACTGTGGGAGGAAACCGGAGAACCCGGAGGAAACCCACACGGACACAGGGAGAACATGGAAACTCCACCCAGATGGGGATTGAGAGGCGAATGTGCTAAACCACTAAGCCACCGTGTCGCCCCCCCTACAACATCGTACACCATAATACCAATGGTCCCTTAATGTTGTAAATGAATCATGATCCCATTTCTATGCTCATACTATGTACACCCACACACGCCAATGCCACGCCAATGCCACGCCCATGTCTCTGCTGCTAACACTAACATCAACGATGTCCAATCGCAGGACGTACTCAAAAGCTGCGGCCGGAGCTGATCGAGAAGTTCAAGAGACTTGCCAGGCAACACGGTTTCTCTGAGGAGTCCATCATAATCCCACCACCAGCAGGTACGCCATCAACGCCTGTGTAACATCCCCGTACTGCACAACCATCAGCAATACAATACTGCTATTACTATTATTACTACCATTGTGAGTTCTGTGGAAGAGGTAGCTCAGTGGTCGGGGAGTTGGGCTCTCACTCTGAAGGTTGTGGGTTCAAATCCCAGGTCCACTGAAGTTACCAGTGTGGGTCCTTGAGCAAGACCCTTAACCCTCATTGCTGCAGGGATGTTGTGATGAACCCTGTGCTCACCTTGTAAGTCGCTTTGGATAAAAGCGTCCAATAAATGACCAAATGTAAATGTAAATGTATTACAATTATTATATGTCCTTTCTACTCCTCAGACAACTGCCCTCCTGGAGGCCGTTAGAGGGGGAGAGTAGATCAGGAAGAAGAAGAGGAAGAAGAAGAGGAAGAAGAAGAAGCCTGAATGTTTTGTTTGGTTGAAATGTCTGATGTTTGTGCTACAAACAATTAAATGAATTTAAGGACGAACATCAATAAATCTGTCCAAATCCGGGTAATGATCTTTGTGCAGCGTGACATGGAGTGCACCAGGGGCAGGGGCAGGGGCAGGGGCAGGGGCAGGGTGGGGGGGTTCAGGACACACAATGTAACTGCAGCGCCATCAGCCAGTTATATAAATAAAACTAAAACAATAAAATGTTGAAAACCTCATTCTATTGGTATTTAAAAGACCTCCTGATGATGCATTTTGACAAACACACACACAAACACATATATATATATACATATATACACGAAGGGTGGCACAGTGGCTTAGTGGTTTAGCATGTTCTTCTCTCAGCACTAGGGATTCCCGGTTCGAATCCCCATCTGGGTGGAGTTTCCATGTTCTCCCCGTGTCCGCGTGGGTTTCCTCCGGGTTCTCCGGTTTCCTCCCACAGTCCGAAAACATGGATCAAGTCAATGGAGTTCTCCAAATTGCCCCATATAGTGTGTGTCTGTGTGAGTGAGTGTGTGCCCAGCGATGGATTGGCGCCCTGTCCTGGGTGTATCTGCCCAGCGCCCGAGACGTTCTCCCCTGGATGGGCATGGGGAACCCCCCCCCCTCACGACCCTAATATAGGATGAAGCGGGAGATAATGAATAAATACAAATACACACACCGGAACATTTGGACATGCTGATAGGCAGTCACAGCTGATCATCACTGTGGTCAATACATTTACATGTATGACACATCAGAAAGGAACACCCACCCCCCCCCCCCTGTTTTTTTTGTTTTTTTTTGTTTTTTTTAACCTGTTATTGACTTGCCGCTGCTACCTTGTGTGAAAAATCCAGACTACACACTCCCTTTAACAGACTTATCGCCTGCCCTTCGTCTACCGTACATACAGTCTGAGAGATCAGACAAATCTCCTTAAGAGGATTACGCCTCGTTTATCTTTAGATTACTTACATACGGAACACGTTCTGTGTTTATAGACACATCGGCCTCCCGATTCATGTTTACAACCCATTCTGTTCACAGTTCTGTAAATAATCTGTTAGGAGACAGATGTGGTCAATATACAGATAACAAAACCTTTGCTCCTGGGGGGAGGGGGGGGGGGGGGGTCAGACTGAATTTAGGACAGTTTCGACCGGCTAACACAACCCACGGGTCGATGGCTTTGGGAGGAGGAGGAGGGCAAAGGGCTGTTTGCATCCCGTCATTACAGACAAGATCATTTGGATTACAGATACGCAGAAATGCAGAGCGTGTTGGTGGTTCTCCTTCTGGGCAGCGTGGGTCTGCTTCACGCCGGCCCTCTACCTGCAGAACCGCTGCTTCAGACCCAGGAGAACTTCAACCTCAACCGGGTGAGCACCTTGACGATGCTTTAGTTTAGTTCTCACTATACAGGTTACTTCAATACAATAATACAGTATAAATGTTATAATTGTGCACTAAAGTATCAAATTAATGAGGGAAAATAATTAACGACGCCGACGTCCATAATGTTATCAAATAAGATTCAAGAAAGTTTTATCATCATTTGTATGGCATGTGGTACATGAGACGAAAACGAAACGATGGCTCACCGACCCCGTTTACCCGTGCTATTAAAGTTCGATTTTAAAAGAAAATAAGATATAAATACGATATTGATATGTAAAATATAACATACAACTATAAACAACATACCTAAACATAAATATATAAAATAAAACAAAAACAACTATAAATATATATAATACCTAAACATAAATATATAAAATAAACAACTATAAATATATATAATGCCTAAAAGATAAATATAAAATAAACATAAACAAACTATAAATATATATAATACCTAAACATAAATAGATAAAATAAACAACTATAAATATATATAATACCTAAAGATAAATATAAAATAAACATAAACAACTATTAATATATATAATACCTAAACCTAAATATATAAAATAAACATAAACAACTATAAATATATATAATACCTAAACCTAAATATATAAAAAAAACATAAACAACTATAAATATATATAATACCTAAACATAAATATATAAAATAAACAAAAACAACTATAAATATATATAATACCTAAACATAAATATATAAAATAAACAACTATAAATATATATAATACCTAAAGATAAATATATAAAATAAACATAAACAACTATAAATATGTAAAATAAAAATAAAATTGTGTGTATTTATTTATATAGTATTTTTACAATAGCACACAGTCTCAAAACAGCTTTAATGTGTTCTAAATCTGAACCCTCAAAGAAACATGCCAAAGCGACAGCGACGATGTAAAGCTCCCTTTGAGCAACATTGCAGAACATCAACATACAGATCATGAGATGATCAGATGTTCAGATGAAATAAACAAACGGATTCCGAATCTACACCACGGTCTACAGAACCGTCCTGCGGGAGCGCAGAGTCAGCCGTCTCTGCTCGGTCAGACCTCAAAAGCCATGACTGGTTTATTCTTTATTAACACACTTTCTATAAATCACCGGTTCTATTATTTTAAAGGTATCTCGTAAAAATGGATTAAAGGTGAAAAGGTGCAAAGTACATCTGTTCTGAAGTACCACATTTGAATAAATCTATTTGATTAATTTTACTGCAGAGCACTGGATCACAACTAACATTCTAAAGTACTGAACGGGTATTAGAGCCTTAAAAAAAATTTAAAAAGGAATTAAATTGCTAGAACACTCTGTACCAAGTGGAAACTTTCGTAAGTGGGAGAACTGCAATACCACCAAGTTAAAACGACATTTAAAAAAAAAAAGAAAAAATCACTCAAATGCTCATTTAAGCTATATAATAATCACCTGGTGCTGGTTATGGGATATGTCATTTTTATAATGTAATGTAATCTTTATAGTCCATATTAAAGGTGAGTTTGTAACTGTGGAAATGGCAAGTAACACAAAAACCTTGTCCTTGATCAAAGATCAGCCGCTGTTTACACACCTCTGTCCCAACATTTCAAAATGTCCCTGCAAATACACGCTTTCCTCAGAAAACGCTGCGCCTGGGTGTTGTTGAGGGGTTGTTCCTCGTGAGACAACACGGAACCTGTTCATTTCAGAGATCGGAGGTTAAGACACCGTCACTCAACCCGAAATCTTGTCTCATGTCAGTTTTTAGGAAAATGGTACGACGTGGCCTCGGCCTCCAACTGTCCGTGGAGGAAAAAGCACAAGGGCGACTCGCCGATCGGCTCGTTAGAACTGCAACGCAGCGACTCCCTGACCGACGCCCTCAGCATGAACCGAATCATATCCAGGTACAAAGCTGGGGCTGTGAAGCTGATGGAACCCCTCATTAAGGTTTATAGACACCGACCCCCTCTGTTGATATGGGGTAGTTTATTCGGTTCGATTAATGGAGCCTAACTGTATTTTTGATGCCAGTGTGAATCCCGAACCAGACTTAAGCTCTAGATTTAATCTTAACTAGTATGACTAGTTAACTAAATGTACATGTTTTGTGTAATGTAAATTTATGTAACTATTTATTTAAATATGAGATCATTTATATGGTGGCTTAGTGGTTGGCATGTTCTCCTCTCAGCACTGGGGATTCCAGTTCGAATCCCAATCTGGGTGGAGTTTCCACGTTCTCCCCATGTCCGCGTGGGTTTCCTCAGGGTTCTCCGGTTTCCTCCCACAGTCCAAAAACATGGATCAAGTCAATTGAGTTCTCCAAATTGCCCCATATAGAGTGTGTCTGTGTGCGTGTCTGTGTATGTGAGTGTTTGCCCAGCGATGGATTGGCGCCCTGTCCTGGGTGTATCTGCCAAACGTTCTCCCCTGGATGGGTATGGGGAACCCCTTCCCCCCTGCGACCCTAGTAGAGGATAAAGCGGAAGATAATGAATGAATGAATAAATTCCTCTGTGTGTACGTACAGTAAGCAAAATGGATCACTTCATTTATTCATTCAATATCTTCCGCTTTATCCTCTATTAGGGTCGCGGGGGGGGGTTCCCCATACCCATCCAGGGGGGAACGTTTCGGGCGCTGGGCAGATAGACCCAGGACAGGACACCAATCTATCGCTGGACGCACACTCACTCACACACACACACTCTATATGGGGCAATTTGGAGAACTCAATTGACTTGATCCATGTTTTTGGACGGTGGGAGGAAACCGGAGAACCCGGAGGAAACCCACGCGGACACGGGGAGAACATGGAAACTCCACCCAGATGGGGATTCGAACCGGAAATCCCTAGCGCTGAGAGGAGAACGTGCTAAACCACTAAGCCACCGTGCCGCCCAAATGGGTCACTTGATTATTAAAAACATCTGTAATGCTAATTTGACAGACACGGCACGTGTAAGCAGATCACCGGAAACTACGTGATGACTGAAACTCCAGGACGGTTCTACTACCACAGCGTCAGTGAGTACAGCCATCAGAACAGAACCGTTCGGTTCAGCGGCACATGACCAGAACTGTTTAGAGTTAATGACATGACAAAAAAAAAATTATAATTTTAAATAATAATAATAATAATAATAATTGTGGTGGAATCAGTTTTTAAACTCCGTGATCACGTGACCTCATCACCTCGGTTACTACGGGTTTTGGAAATGAAGCTGACTTGGCAGCAGGTGATCTTAATGCCCTCAGCCGGGTTTGTGTCTGTGCAGAATGGTCATCGGATGTGGACGCCTACGTTGTACACACCAACTATGATGAGTACGCCCTGGTGGTGATGTACAGGGAGCAGCGTGGGGGCAACAAGACCACCGCGGTTAAGCTGTACGGTGAGAGAGGCTTTAACATCCATTAAACATCCATTAAACATCCAGCGCTGGTTTAGTTATTGTTTTAATGGCATATTTGTTAATACTTTAATTCAATGACATTCATTCATCCATTATCTTCCGCTTTATCCTCTATTAGGGTCGCGGTGGGGTTCCCCATGCCCATCCAGGGGGAGAACGTCTCGGTCGCTGGGCAGATAGACCCAGGACAGGGCGCCAATCCATCGCTGGACACACACTCACTCACACAGACACACTCTATATGGGGCAATTTGGAGAACTCAATTGACTTGATCCATGTTTTTGGACTGTGGGAGGAAACCGGAGAACCCGGAGGAAACCCACGCAGACACGGGGAGAACATGGAAACTCCACCCAGATGGGGATTCGAACCGGGAATCCCTAGTGCTGAGAGGAGAACATGCCTAAACCGCACGCTAAACCACTAAGCCACCGTGCCGCCATTCATTGACATGTTCTCCTTTTTTAATTGTGTATTTTTGATTAAAAGCTCAAACTCAGAGTGCATCCTACAGAACCCACACCGCTCGAACCGCACGACATCCAGCTTTAGAACATTTGCTAACTTCGATCTGTCACCACAAACACCAGGTCGCAAGAAAGAGCTGCGTCCATCACTGATTGAGGATTTCCGAAGCCTTGTGGCCGAGCAGGGAATGACCCCCGATACCATCTCCATCAAACAGAACGCAGGTATTTATGACCGGTACAGAATCAGTCAAAGGTTTAGACACGCCCCCTTTTTTGGTTCTATTTATTGTCCACGTTCTCAGTTCCACTTACTGGAAAGATGGACTTTGTAGTTCTATAATTCCAGAGTCTGTGTTTTACAGTACTCTGTTCTCTAATGGTCAGTACCCCAATAGTACCACCACAGAGCAGGGATTATTGGGTGGGTGCATGATTCCTATCCCAGCAGTGTCACTGAGGCGTTTAAATGAAAATACACTAAAATCTCCTCAAGCGCATCAGTGTCACTGCAGAACCGGCCATCAACAATCCACCACCCAAAGGATACCTGTTCTGTGATGTCCCTGACCAACAGAAAACAGAGAACCAACAGAGGACTGACAACAAACAAGAACACAGATGGACTACAGTCTGGAATTTTAAAACTACAAACTCCATCCGTATGATAAGTGGAGGAAACAGATGATGGAGCAAAAAAGGGGACATGTCCAAACTTTATAGTCACAGGATACGAAGCACCATGAACATCATAATAACTGATGCACTGTTTTTAGGGGACTGTGTTCCAGGAGAACAGACAGCTCCACAACCACTGACTCAGGTACCAAGTAACGAGACGAGGGTGTTAAAATTAAATAAATTCATCTCTGATCAAACAGGAGAACCTACTAAAGCTTCTGAGCTCAAGCTACAGAAGCAGGGTACTAGTTACAATAAATACACTCTATGAACAAGTATTGGGACACCCATCCCGATTTAAATGATCCCCTAAAACAGATTCCATGCTTCTGAAAAGGCTTTCCACAAGATTTTAGTACATGTCTTGATCCAAAAGAGCATTTTTGGGATCGGGCACTGATGCTGGACATTAGAACCTGGTTTATAATCATCATTTTTGTTAAATCCCATATGTTTTAATAAGGTTAAGGTCATGGCTCTGTGCAGACCGCTCAACTTCTTTCAAACTTAACCGTGCCTTATAGACCTTGCTTTGTGCACGAGCTCACCATCATGAGGCCATCCATCCATCCATCATCTTCCGCTTTATCCTCTATTAGGTTCGCGGGGGGGGGGGGGGGGGGGCTCCCCATGCCCATCCAGGGGAGAATGTTTCGGGCGCTGGGCGGATACACCCAGGACAGGGCACCAATCTATCACTGGGCACACACTCACTCACACACACACACGCTATAATGGGAGAACTCAATTGACCTTGATCCATGTTTTTGGACTGTGGGAGGAAACCGGAGAACCCGGAGGAAACCCACACGGACACGGGGAGAACATGGAAACTCCACCCAGATTGGGATTCAAACCGGGAATCCCCAGCACTGAGAGGAGAACATGCCAAGCACTAAGCCACCATGCCACCCATTTTCCAAACTGATTTCACAAATTTTAAAAAACACAAACACACTTGCATAACTCCAAAACGTATAACTCCAAAACGCGTAACTCCAAAACGCGTAACTCCAAAACGCGTAACTCCAAAATGTATAACTCCAAAACGCATAACTCCAAAATATACAACTCCAAAATATATAACTCCAAAACGCATAACGGGGTGCTTGATATTATTCACCAGTGTAAATGGAACTAAATAAAACATTCTCTACTAAACCAATTTATAAACACAACATTAAATATTATATATAATATATAAGCACATGTTTCTTAAACGGCAGCAACGAAACAATTATTTATTATTTAAAACGTTTAAAAAAAAAGGTAAATAAAATATAAATTCCAACATATTATACGCCAGACCAGCAGATGTCGCTAACGCGTCGTGTTTCGACCGCTACTCTACACATTTGTTTTTAAAACACGGTTTTAAAGTATTTAAAGCACTGACAGCTTTATTTTATTGTAACATGAGCAAAAACACGGCGCTTTAGACAAAAAAACAGCCGAACCAGCAGCTCACCTGAGGCCCCGGGAGGACATTTTGTTACTGCACCTGCTGTGTTTGGGCAAATCCATTCGCTATATCAAGGTGGGGGAGAAGGGAACGCGGTGGTGTGTTCATAAAACAAGTAACTGCAAAATTAACGTTAATTGTAACAATAAACATATAAAATAAACACTATAACTGTATAAAGTCGACTATGAATCCCGTGATGCTCGAATACAGGACCGTTAATGAACAAGCGCGGCGTTTTGTGTTATTGGTTTGATCCGAGTCTGTGGCGGGAAAATAGGTAGGATGACGTCAGTCGTCAGGTTAATGGTGAGAGACCACGTGATGTCCGAATGGTTTATCCTGGCATTGCAGCGGGTGCTGGGGCCTATCCCAGCACATCAATAAAACTAGTTCACTTACAAGCATGGTTTTGGATATCAAACATACAAACATGGGGGAGAACATACAAATCTAACACAGAAAGGTCCCTGTTTATTTGAACAAGTTTATAGCTGTTCAATTCGTTGTTAAATTTACAATGTATAAATGATAAGGTGTTCGAAATAGACTAGGGTCATGGGGAGGGGGTTCCCCATGCCCAGGGGAGAACGTTTCGGGCGCTGGCAGATACACCCAGGACAGGGCACCAATCTATCACTGGGCACACTCACTAACACAGACACACTCTATATGGGGCAATTTGGAAAACTCAATTCACCTTGATCCATGTTTTTGGACTGTGGGAGGAAACCGGAGAACCCGGAGGAAACCCATGCGGACACGGGGCGAACATGGAAACTCCTCCCAGATTGGTATTCGAACCGGGAATCCCTAGTGCTGAGTGGAGAACATAATAACCACTAAGACACCGTGCCACCCTGTCTAGATATTCATTCATTCATTATCTCTCACTTTATCCTCTATTAGGGTCGCGGGGGGGTTCCCCATGCCCATCCAGGGGAGAACATCTCGGGCGCTGGGCAGATACACCCAGGACAGGGCGCCAATCCATCGCTGGGCACACACTCACTCACAAATACACACTCTATATGGGGCAATTTGGAGAATTCAATTGACTTGATCCATGTTTTTGGACTGTGGGAGGAAACCGGAGAACCCGGAGGAAACCCACGCAGACACGGGGAGAACATGGAAACTCCACCCAGATGAGGATTCGAACCGGGAATCCCTAGCGCTGAAAGGAGAACATGCTAACCACTAAGCCACCGTGCCGCTGTCTAGATATTAAACTCCTAAATAGAGGGCAGGGCAGCTCAATGGTCAGGGCATTGGGCGTTGGGCTATAAATCTGAAGGTTGTGGGTTCAAATCCCAGGTCCACTGAAGTTACCAGTGTGGGTCCTTGAGCAAGACCCTTAACCCTCATTGCTGCAGGGATGTTGTGATGAACCCTGTGCTCACCTTGTAAATCCATCCATCCATCCATTATGTTCCGCTTTATCCTCTATTAGGGTCGCGAGGGGGGGTGGGGTTCCCCATGCCCATCCAGGGGAGAACGTTTCGGGCGCTGGGCAGATACACCCAGGACAGGGCGCCAATCTATTGCTGGACACACACTCACTCACACAGACACACTCTATATGGGGCAATTTGGAGAGTTAAATTGACCTTGACCCATGTTTTTGGACTGTGGGAGGAAACCGGAGAACCCGGAGGAAACCCACGCGGACACGGGAAGAACATGGAAACTCCACCCAGATTGGGATTCGAGTGGCGAATGTGCTAACCACTAAGCCACCGTGCCGCCCATCTTGTAAGTCGCTAAACGTAAATGTAAATAAATTAATTTTCCATAAAGAATAACTTGAGCTTATTGTCGTGTGTTGACTTCAGTCGAATGTTAGTGACTCTTTCGGTCTTTGTGTTTGTTAACTGCTGAAGACAAAGGCAAAACGAAATGCGATTCTGCCTCCACCAGTTGAAGGCTCTGGGGATGATTCCCTGACGTTCAGAGGAGCAGGTAGGTGATGATATTACAGACTCCCGTTTACGTCACAGATGTTGAGAACCAAAGACTTCATGTCTGCACCTGTCTGGATGTGAGCAGATTCCTGCACCGGTACGCCCGACGCCGGCCCCTGTTTTGGGATGCTAAATCGCTTCTTCTACAATTCGTCCATGATGACATGTCAGACATTTGTGTTTGGTGGCTGCATGGGCAACCAGAACAACTTTTACACTGAGAAGGAGTGTCTGCAGACCTGCCGCACCGAGGGTGAGTACCGGCAGGGCAGTGTGGGTACATTTAACACTCAAAGTTTAGGGAATCCATCCATCCATCCATCCATCCATTATCTTCCGCTTTATCCTCTATTAGGGTCGCCGTGGGGTTCCCCATGCCCATCCAGGGGAGAACGTTTCGGGCGCTGGGCAGATACACCCAGGACAGGACACCAATCTATCGCTGGGCACACACTCACTCACACAGACACGCACACATACACACTCTATATGGGGCAATTTATCCCCTATATAGATAAATTAACCACACTGCACACAAAGGGTGTCAGACTATTATCTTCCGCTTTATCCTCTATTAGGGTCGCGGGGGGGGGGGGGGGGGGGGGGGGTCCCCATGCCCATCAGGGGAGAACGATTCAGGCGCTGGGCAGATACACCCAGGACAGGACGCCAATCTATCGCTGGGCACACACTCACTCACACAGACACACTCTATATGGGGCAATTTGGAGAACTCAATTGACTTGATCCATGTTTTTGGACTGTGGGAGGAAACCGGAGAACCCGGAGGAAACCCACGCGGACACGAGGAGAACATGGAACTAAATGTCCATCCATCCATCCATCCATCCTCTTCCGCTTTATACTCTAGTAGGGTCGCGGTGGGGTTCCCCATGCCCATCCAGGGGAGAACGATTCGGGTGCTGGGCAGATAGACCCAGGACAGGATGCCAATCTATCGCTGGGCACACACTCACTCACACAGACACACTCTATATGGGGCAATTTGGAGAACTCAATTGACTTCATCCATGTTTTTGGACTGTGGGAGGAAACCGGAGAACCCGGAGGAAACCCACGCGGACACGGGAGACCATGGAAACTCCACCCAGATGGGGATTCGAACCGGGAATCCCTAGTGCTGAGAGGAGAACGTGCTGACCACTAAGCCACCGTGCCGCCAATTTAGGGAATCAGTGGGAATAAAGAAGACTCTCCACCAATTGGTTTTCTTCAGGTATTTTAAATATGAACCAAAAACCTTGATTACAGGAGATACAGCCAACGAATATCATCGTAATTGATGAACCTCAATAATAATAATAACAAAAAAACAGATGCCTGTGTCATTATTTTCATAAAGCTGCCTTTCTTCGCATCCTCACAAAACAAAGACCCCACTTCACATTACGTTGGGCAGATGCAATTGTCCAGAATCGATGAGGTGCTGAAATTTGTGTCAGTGTTTAGTGTTAGTGTAATAGTGTTTATGAAACGTCATTAAAACTGCAATAACAGACACACGAGCAAATAAAGTCTTGTATAAAACAAGACCAGGCAAAGATTCTTCTTGCACAACTGCAAAGAATTAGTACAGCGAGTTCCGAGACGGGCGGCTTAGTGGTTTAGCACGTTCGCCTCTCAGCGCTAGGGATTCCCGGTTCGAATCCCCATCTGGGTGGAGTTTCCATGTTCTCCCCGTGTCCGCATGGGTTTCCTCCGGGTTCTCCGGTTTCCTCCCACAGTCCGAAAACATGGATCAAGTCAATTGAGTTCTCCAAATTGCCCCATATAGAGTGCGTCTGTGTGAGTGAGTAAGTGAGTGCCCAGCGATAGATTGGCGCCCTGTCCTGGGTGTATCTGCCCAGCGCCCGAGACGTTCTCCCCTGGATGGGCTTGGGGAACCCCCTAATAGACCCTAATAGAGGATAAAGCGGGTGATAATGGATAATGGATAATGGAGTTTCAGAAATATATGAAATAACGCCGGAGCAAAGCTTCTGAAGGTCGCAGGCGTTCAGAACACAAGTCACCTGGACGAAGACAATCCTGAAAAACAGAAAACGACCGACTGTGTTGCATTTTACATTCCAAAAAGTCCCATCCGGCGGCACGGTGGCTTAGCATGTTCTCCCCGTGTCCACGTGAGTTTCCTCCGGGTTCTCCAGTTTCCTCCCACAGCCTCAAAACATGGATCAAGTCAATTGAATTCTCCAAATTGCCCCATGTAGAGTGTGTGTGTGTGAGTGAGTGTGTGCCCTGCGATAGTCCTGGGTGTATCTGCCCAGCTCCCGAGACCTTCTCCCCTGGATGGCGCGACCCTAATAGACCCTAATACCCTAATACCCTAAGACCCTAATAGAGGATAAAGCAGAAGATAATGGATGGATGGAAAAGTCCCACCCCTTCTGGAACTGGAGTCTGGAGTCTGACACCCTTTGTGTGGTTCATTTATCTCATAGCCCTGACTTAAGGCCCGTGATGTTGACGGTCGATTGCTGTGTCTTTATTGAGCAGATCATCCGTTGGTGTATAATACTTTACATTTCTTTTTCCCTGCTCACCTGCGCAGCCGTATGCCGACTCCCGATGGACGTAGGTCCGTGTAAAGCCGTCATGGAATTCTGGGCTTTCGATTTATCCGCCGGCAAGTGTGTGTCCTTCAACTACGGAGGCTGCCAGGGTAACGGCAACAGGTTCTATAGCAAAAAGGAGTGTGAGGAGTACTGTGGAGCAACCAGAGAAGGTAAATTCACACCGATCTGAACAATGACGTGATTTGTTGCTGAATTTCACGTATTGTAAAGATGATTATTGTCTTTTTTTTATATTTTAGGTGAAGATGAGTTTCTCCCCCTGATCTGAGGAAGAGTGGTTTCCATGTTAGAGACATATAACGACTGAAATAGCCTTCCTTTATCATTTAGACAATGGAAATAACACAATAAAGAGACTGTAGACACACCTCTGATATATAGACCTCTGATGATTTGTTCTGAATAAATGATGTGTAACGTCCAGTTCAGCATGCGTGACAGTTTTGGTTTCATTTAGCTCAGTGTTTTATCCTGTTCTTGCTGCCGGGGTAAAAAGGTTAAAAAGGTAAACATACGGGTCACCCCTTCACCGGGTTCTCAAACTGTTCTCTGTGTTTTATAAATCACCCCAGTCTTTAATAACCCCTATTTAATAACATTATAAAGTAAATGTCCATCCATCCATCCTCTTCCGCTTTATACTCTATTAGGGTCGCGGTGGGATTCCCCATGCCCATCCAGGGGAGAACGTTTCGGGCGCTGGGCAGATACACCCAGGACAGGGCGCCAATCTATCATTGGGCACACACTCACTCACAAATACACACTCTATATGGGGCAATTTGGAGAATTCCATTGACCTTGATCCATGTTTTTCGGACTGTGGGAGGAAACCGGAGAACCCGAGGAAACCCACGCGGAAACGGGGAGAACATGGAAACTCCACCCAGATTGGGATTCGAACCGGGACTCCCCAGCGCTGAGAGGAGAACATCCTAAACCACTAAGCCACCGTGCCACCCTAAATTAAATGTCAACAAATCTAGTCACGAACCTGCTGTGATATATCGATTGTCCACAAGAGGGCACCTTTGCTTCTCTTCTCTCAGGTCGAGTCTGATGGCCACTCAGTGCTTGGTGATTTAACAGTTAAGGTCAGGACTGTTCTGGGATCAGGTCAGAGCAGGGGCTTGCGTCCTAAGCGGCGGCGGCCCGGCCCTGCTTCCTGCCCCACAGATTCCCAGCGTTCCCGGCCCGCGATACTGGCAAGAGAATGCTGGGAATATCCGGAGAGGAAAAAGGAACTGACGGCTTTGGGTGACCTTCCGGCCGGGGCCACATCACCTGCTCACACACATACACGGTCACAAAGCGCCAGCGGGAGCTAAAAATGGAAACCGATGGACGCCGACGACGCTTTCGTGTTTACACAATCATCAGTATTTTTCGTACCGCGCACAGACGGCGCGTTAAAAGAAAGCCGGCCGAACCCCCGTCAGGATTTCGGAGCTAATCCTGACGCGCTCATTGTTCCCCCGAAACACAATGCATTCGACGCTGGACAAAAGTCCAGTGAGAGTGT
The DNA here is from genome assembly GCA_019802505.1 of Corydoras sp. C115. NCBI lineage: Eukaryota > Metazoa > Chordata > Actinopteri > Siluriformes > Callichthyidae > Corydoras > Corydoras sp. C115. The sequence goes on along the minus strand of JAFMOC010000246.1, from coordinate 362,000 downwards.
GTTCCAGAGCAGGGCTGCGAGGAGCACTGCGATCCGTTACAGTTCCTTCAGCGGCCCGTGATGTCCTCCTCCGTTTTCTTATCCTTTGTGGAACCCCCGTCGCTATCTGTGAGCTTTCCTTTCACCCACTGGGAAACCCACTGGGTTTCCTCCGGGTTCTCCGGTTTCCTCCCACAGTCCAAAAACATGGATCAATTAATTAATTCATTATCTTCAGCTTTATCCTCTATTAGGGTCGTGGGGGGGGGGGTTCCCCATGCCCATCCAGGAGAGAACGTTTCGGGCGCTGGGCAGATACACCCAGGACAGGGCGCCAATCCATCGCTGGGCACACACTCACTCACACAGACACACTCTATATGGGGCAATTTGGAGAACTCAATTGACTTGATCCATGTTTTTGGACTGTGGGAGGAAACCGGAGAACCCGGAGGAATCCCTAGCGCTGAGAGCCACCCCGGATCAAGTCAATTGAGTTCTCCAAATTGCCCAGCTTGTACGTAGCTTTGGATAAAAGTATCAACTAAATGACCAAATGTAAATGTAAATGTAAATGAAACGAGAATCTTCCGGAGGACCCTGATCGTCACGCCACGTTGTTGGTAAAGACCGAGGTTAAAGTTGCTCCTGAGTTCCTTTAAAATACAGGATTTCTGGTTTGGTCCTGACGTAACGAAATCCCGTTTGAAGGTCCTTGTTTATGGCAGCGATGCGGTGGATAAAGATCGGGTTACGCCGCCTGTATTTACTTTAGATTGATTAAAGGTATGTGTTACCCAGACGCAGACATAACAGTTCTCACAGTCCATGTGTGTTGGATGAAGCTCATGCAAATCTTCACTGTAGTCAGCTCCCACAGAGCTGCGGTTTGAGAAAATGAAATTAAACTCTGTGTGTGTGTGTGTGTGTGTGTGTGTGTGTGTGTGTGTGTGTGTGTGTGTGAGAGAGAGAGAGAGAGAGAGAGCGAGAGAGAGCGAGAAACTGGGACTGGTTAGCAATGAGTCTTTGCTGTGGGAAGAGTTTTGGTGTGTAAATATGTAAAGAGCCAAGTATTTATGCATGCGTGTGTGTGTGTGTGTGTGTGTGTGTGTGTGTATATGTGTGTGTATATGTGTGTGTGTGTGTGTGAGAGAGAGAGAGAGAGAGAGAGAGAGAGAGAGAGAGAGAGAGAGAGAAACAGGGCTGGTTGGCTGCATGGACCACTAGATAGGATCAGTATGTCTCATCTTATTATTTTTTTGAATATTTACGACGCACCCAACATAAACTGTACTAGAGCAGCTGGAGCGACCTGCGAGAATCTGAGAATCCGTCAGCGTGAAAGAGAAAGTTTACAAGACAGAACTGAGGCCTGCGTGACAGATTAGAGACGGTGGACGGTGGAGCGCCAGGCCGGAGAGGGACGGTACCGGAGGGGACGTTTTGGAGACAAAGTTAAGTGGGTGAAATGCAGGTGGTGGGGACATGTACAGAGATGGAGTCACCAGGTAGGAGGAGGAGGGGACACACCCGGGACAGGGTGCCGATCTATCGCTCACACATTCACTCATACACACCTCTATATGGGGCAATTTGGAGAATTCAATTGATCCATGTTTTTGGACTGTGGGAGGAAACCGGCGAGCCCGGAGGAAACCCACGCTGACATGGGGAGAACATGGAAACTCCACCCAGATGGGGATTCGAACCGGGAATCCCTAGTGCTGAGAGGAGAACATGCTAAACCACTAAGCCACCCAGCTTTAGAACAACATACCCTAAAATGGTAGTGAGTTTGTGCCCAGCGATAGATTGGCGCCCTGTCCTGGGTATCTGCCCAGCGCCCGAAACGTTCTCCACTTGATGGGCATGTGGAACCCCCCCCCATGACCCTAGTAGAGGATAAAGTGGAAGATAATAGAAGGATGGATGGTCTAAAGGTTAGAAGCTGCAATCGAAAAGGCTCGATTCCCTCTTGAGCTTGAGCTTGGACCAAGGAACCTCCAGGAGCAGATGCACCA
>JAFMOC010000246.1:347500-350000 GCA_019802505.1 Corydoras sp. C115 | reverse complement strand
GAAAGCCGGCGTGTGAAGCAATGCGACCCGGCGGCTTCGGGAGCCACGCCCGAACCTCACACAGGCGTTCCAACATGACTGACAGACCAGAAAAAAAAAAACCAACAAAAAAAAAAAGGTCTTTCAACCCCGATTACACAATGCCCCCCCCCCCCCCCCCCCCACAACAACCCCCCACCCCACCCCACCCCGCCCCACCGGCCGGCCCCGCCCGCTTTCCCTCCCTCCCAAAGTGAGTTATTATTACAGCGTAACTTCAGCGCCGGTTCCCATGGTTGTTAGCACAGGAAGCAACGTGCGTTTCCTCCCAGACACCCAACACGCCGTCAACGCAGCCATATCGCAACGAGGAGGGTGACAGGTCCACAGTACGAGTGTGTGTGTGTGTGTGTGTGTGTGTGTGTGTGTGTGTGTGTGTGTGTGTGTGTGTGTGTGTGTGTGTGTGAGACACGAAGGAGGACATGGAGACATAACGATAAAAAAGGACATACAAGTCTTCTGTTTGTCCTGACCAGGAACCTGAACCTGGAACCTTCTGCACCACTGTGGCGTCACCACAGTGTTTGACAATCCAACGTGGACCACAAGGTGGCGCAGTGTTTCATGTTCTCACACCAGAAACGTCTTGGGTTTGGTTTCCAGATAAGGTCTTTTGTTTGTGCATGTTGGCATGTTCTCCTCATGACCATGTGGCTTTACTCCAGGACCTTTGGTATCTTCTCACAGTCTAAAAACACAGTGCGAACCGCTTGGGTATGTTGGCATGTTCTCCTCATGACCATGTGGCTTTCCTTCATGAGCTTTGGTATCTTCTCAAGGTCTAAAAACACAGTGCGAACTGCTTGGGTATGTTGGCATGTTCTCCTCATGACCATGTGGCTTTCCTTCATGAGCTTTGGTATCTTCTCACAGTCTAAAAGCATAGTGTGAACTGCTTGTGCATGTTGGCATGTTCTCCTCATGACCATGTGACTTTCCTTCATGAGCTTTGGCATCTTCTCAAGGTCTAAAAACACAGTGTGAACTGCTTGGGTATGTTGGCATGTTCTCCTCATGACCATGTGGCTTTACTCCAAGAGCTTTGGTATCTTCTCAAGGTCTAAAAACACAGTGTGAACTGCTTGGGTATGTTGGCATGTTCTCCTCATGACCATGTGGCTTTACTCCAAGAGCTTTGGTATCTTCTCAAGGTCTAAAAACACAGTGCGAACTGCTTGGGTATGTTGGCATGTTCTCCTCATGACCATGTGGCTTTACTCCAAGAGCTTTGGTATCTTCTCAAGGTCTAAAAACACAGTGCGAACTGCTTGAGCATGTTGGCATGTTCTCCTCATGACCATGTGGCTTCACTCCAGGACCTTTGGTATCTTCTCACAGTCTAAAACATAGTTTGTGCATGTTGGCATGTTCTCCTGTTTAATGTGCCCTTCCTCCAAGAGCTTTGGTATCTTCTCAAGATCTAAAAACAGTGTGAACTGCTTGGGTATGTTGGCATGTTCTCCTGATGACCATGTGGCATTCCTCCAGGACCTCTGGTATCTTCTCACAGACTAAATCATAGTATGTGAATGACTTGTCCATGTTGGCATGTTCTCCTTATTGCAATGTGGCTTTCCTTTAAGAGCTTTGGTATCTTCTCATGGTCCAAAACCACAGGGTGAACGGCTTGTGCATGTTGGCATGTTCTCCTTATTACAGTGTGGCTTTTTTCTTAAATAGATTTGGTATCTTCTCACGGTCTAAAACCACAGTGTATAAAATGCTTGTGCATGTTGGCATGTTCTCCTTATTACTGTTGCCTTCCTCCAAGGCAACAGTAATATCTTCTCACAGTCTAAAACATAGTTTGTGCATGTTGGCATGTTCTCCTTATGACCATGGGGCTTTCCATGGTATCTTCTAACGGTCTAAAACCACAGTGTATAAACTGATTGCGCATGTTGGCATGTTCTCCTTATTAGTGTGCCCTACCTCCAAGAGCTTTGGTATCTTCTCTCACAGTCTAAAACATAGTTTGTGCATGCTGGCATGTTCTCATCATGACCATGTGGCTTTCCTCAAAGAGCTTTGGTATCTTCTCTCACAGTCTAAAACATAGTTTGTGCATGTTGGCATGTTCTCCTCCTGACCATGTGGGTTTCCCGTCCTGAGCTTTGGTATCTTCTCATGGTCCAAAAACAGAGTGTGAACTGCTTGTGCATGTTTGCATGTCCTCCATATGACCATGGAGCTTTCCTCCAAGAGCTTTGGTATCTTCTCTCACAGTCTAAAACATAGTTTGTGCATGTTGGCATGTTCTCCTCCTGACCATGTGGGTTTCCCGTCCTGAGCTTTGGTATCTTCTCATGGTCCAAAAACACAGTGTGCATGTTTTGCATGTCCTCCTTATGACCATATGGGTTTCCTCCATGAGCTTTGGTATCTTCTCACGATCTAAAAACGTAGCTGTGGATGTGTTTGTGTGTCTGCGTTCACACCCTGCATGCTGATGATAAGAGGA
>JAFMOC010000246.1:337500-342500 GCA_019802505.1 Corydoras sp. C115 | reverse complement strand
AAGGACGGGTTATTTTGGATATTTTGCAATAGTGACTGGATGACTGGACTAATTATATTAAGACTTTGGTACGTGATAATGACTTTAAAAATGATTCAGTGGTGATTTGGCAGCTATAAAAATAACTTGGTGGATGTATTGTGTTCATAGCAACCTGAATGATGATAAAGATATAACTTAATAAAGTATGTATATATATATCTCATAGTGGTACAATGCATGAACATAACCTATGTGTTTTCAAAAATAAAAGTCCTGCAGTGTTTTTAGAATGCTGACGATTAGAGAGAGGGAGAGGGAGCGGGTGTCCATGTACCAAAGTAAGCCACATCCCCCTGAGCTCCTTTATCCAGCCTGAAAGGCGTGAGCTAAATGAATGACAAAAGGAGAGAGAGAGAGAGAGAGAGAGAGAGCGCGAGAGAATGAGAGCGAGAATGTGGACAGGGGTCAGGCTGTCCCCCAGAGGAGAACCCCAACCTTCTGCAGGGAAAAAAAAAAAAAAAAAAAAAAAAAAAGTGAGAACGCGGCCAGAGGAAGAAGTCTCACACGTCGCACCTTTAAGAAGGTTTAATGATTTCTTTACTGGCTTGTACACAAACGTACAAAACATATTACAGCACTCTGTTGTCTGAGCACACACAGATCACAGTGTTACAAACATTCAAAAGGAAAACGCACACACACACACACACACACACACACACACACACACACACACACACAGAGAAAAAAGCCATAACCATCACAACACTCATGTCACTCCAAAATTAAAATCTGTTCACAGGAGACAAAAAAAAAAACAGACAAAACAAAAGACAAAACTTGGTCCATGAAAGAAAAAAAAAAAAAAAAAAAAGAAAAAAGAATCAGCAATCTACTCATTCACTTACACCTAACGGACTGCTTCCACTCCGGCTGCCATAAATGTTATGACAAACATGGAGCGAAGCAACCAAACACCGTGCAATTTTATTTTAAAATTCGCTGGTTACAATGATCTTACCATCAAATGTATTATTCCCCTTATTTAACACGAGGAGAGCACTTCGAAAAGAAAGCGCCCTGGCATTTCAGCGTTTATATACTGTATATATACTCATATATACATACACACACACACATACGCGCGCACACACACACACCCGAGCACAGAGATACAGGCCTCTTTGCAAAAAAAAACAAAAAAAAAAAACAAAAAACGCACTGTGTTATGCAAAGTAACACACACAACATACACTTTATAACCTGGAGCTTTTTTTTTTTTTTTTTTATACAATAGTATTTCGTTGTGTTCCTTTTTTTTTCCATTTAGAAAAACAATTCAACGTTGACCCGAAGTCGACGAAATCAACAGTCAGTGCAACTTTTTTTTTTCGAAGAGTAAAAATATCAAGTTTAAGACATGCAATGCATATTTGTTCGTCCCTCCAGGTCCGAGAGTTCTTAAGTCTAACCAGGTACAAGCGAGGACCAGTTCGACGGCGCTATGCGTGCGACGCTCGCCGTCTCCCGCACACGTGCACACACACTGGAGACTTCATACAGATCACTGTAACTGATATTTATCCTCTTTCACTCACTGTTGGCTATAGTTTCAAAGAAAAGAAAAAAAAAAACAAAAAAAAAAAAAAAAAAAACACCAAACCTACATCAAAGCAGCATTGAAACAAACATGGGGTGATATGACTCGCGGGGCTGAGTCGGTATTCTCGTTTTCGACAGAGCGATGGCTTCCGTCCCTGCACTAAGTCACGCCACGGTCCCGTCCGTGAAACAGTGTGCAAGTCGGGTGGGTGGGTGGGTGGGTGGGAGTCTGGGGTTGAGTGGTGGTGGTGGTGGTGGAGGGAAGGGATGCTCAGTAGTAACTCGACTGCAGCCTGAGCTCCTGCAGTTAACCGAGCAGGCACGAGGGTGCGCGGATTTCTGTGCAACTTAAAGTCCCTGCATTGTTAAATCACGTGACGGGGTCCATTTTTATCGGAACCAATCAGCCTGGGAGGAAAACAAAAAAAACTGAGCGTGTGGCGCAGTGTCAGCTTATGGCACATGTGTATTAAAGGACACTGTGCGCCCCTAGCTTCTGACACAGTTCTCTTTTTTTAGAAGAGAAAAAAAAAAAAAAAAAAAAAAAAAAAAGATGGGAGACCTGGTTTATTTCAGCACCCTGTTTCAGGAAAAAAAAAAAAAAAGGGATTTCGGGAGTTTTTAAACGAGGCTCCGTATTGAAATGTCAGGAGAGAGTCAGATCAGTAGGCTGAGGAAATTGGAACACTCAAACGTCGAGGTAGCTGATGCAGAGATTCAATAAGGCTTTGCGTTAACGACAAATGCGACAGGAAGGCTATGGCAACGTTTCCCAGCCATGCTTCAGCCACATTTTACGTGCGCCTCCCACCCCCCCCACCCCCACCCTGCTGTAACACACCCAATTTAATCTCACCCAGGGCATGTAATGGGCTGAGGAGTTGAGACAGGTGTCTCCGGCGCTCGGAAACATACAGGTCAGGAGAGACCGACCAGAGCTGTGGGACGTGGAACCTCCACACGGGACATTTACAGGCTACTATGAAATCCGAAGCAGCTTAGTTTTCGCCCTAAACACGTTTAATTCAGGCTAAAGATTCGACATAATATAATTTAAACGCATCATCATCATCATCATCATCATCATCAATGTACCTTCATAAATAAAGAAACCCAGCCTGTATTCACAGTGATGACCAGGGTGTTAATTAAGGAAGGAGAAAAAAAAAAAAAATACTGAGAAGATGATAAAGTGTTTTCCAAAAATGCAACTTTCCTGACCATGAAGCGAAAGCAGCAGGTTGTTTTTTTTTTTTTTTGTTGTTTTTTTTGTTTTTTTTTTAGTAACACATTAACCATAGACACTTACAGAGCTCTGCTATCGGGCGACTGCAGGGCAAATTGGACTACTATTGATGGAGAGACCCAGTAAAGCTATCGTGTACAGTACTTAAAAGTCACTTGCTGTTACTGTGATACATTTAAACATTAAAAAAAAAAAAAAAAAAAAAAAAAAAGTCACTGGATATAGGTTAATGATTTTTTCAAACATGATTTGACCAAAGAAAAGCAAACAGTGTTTTGCCCAAAAAAAAAAAAAAAAAAAAAAAAAAAAAAAAAAAAAAAAAAGAGGATGGCCTTCATTCACCTTCCCTTTGAAATATTCCAGCATACCTCAAGTGCCATCTATTTTATGTCCCCCCCCCCCAAAAGAAGGTGTTCAGCCGGGCTCACCCGTCACCCGAGCTTGCATCGAGGCCCGGAGCAAAGCCGACATCCAGCAACCAGCGAGTTCATCCGGGCCAGCATCCCCCAGCCCTCGAGCGGGTGTGAGACGCGCGCGGGGCGCAGAGGGGTTGTAGTACCGATGCATGCAAGTCGGATGTGACCGTGAACCACTATTGAGATAGTCGGCTATTTAATACCCTGAAACACCACCACCCCACCCCACCCCCCCACACTTCATCTCCTCTTCCCAGCCCTCCCCATTTGGTTTCAAAAGGAACGGTGCCACGGTCTGTGAAAAAAAAAAATTTGGCAGATCGGTGGTTGGGTTTGGCATGTTCTCCCCGAGTCAGCACCGTGCGCCGCTCGAGTACTTGGCCTTGGTGATGAGGTACAGCACGATGTCCTGGTGGCCGCCGAACGCGGCGATGTGCAGCGCGCTCCAGCCCTCGCGGTTGGCCAGCCGGATGTCGGCGCCGAACTTGACCAGCAGCTTGACCAGCTCCAGGTTGCCGTCGATGACCGACTGGTGGAGCGCCGTCTGGCCCTCGGGGCCGAACGAGTTGACGTTGAACTCGCAGCTGCTCATGTTCTGCAGGAGCGAGTGCAGCTCCTTGGTGTTGCCGCGCCGCACGGCCTCCTGGAAGACGCGCTGCGGCGCCGAGCACGTCGACACGTCCGCCTGGCTCATGGTGCGAACTGCTGGACGGACGCGGGGCTGCTTTAGGGGCGTTCTGCAGGGCGTGAGAACCCAGGGGGGGGTGCGTGGGGGTGGTAAGGCTTATCCGAAATATCCAAACGGGACTCGGTGTGCAAAACAAAACCGGCGCAATCCAGGCGTGCGGACGTTCTCCAGGTTCCCCGAGCGTCCCCGACACACGCCCGCAGAACGTTAAAGGAACGCGGCGGCGGCAGCAGCAAAGGCAGTCGGAGTTATTTCCCAAAGAAAGCGTTAAAACAACCGAAACAAGTCCTCGGGAAGTTCTCGGTGGGGGGGAGAGTTCGTGCGGAGCCGTTTATCAACCTTTCAGATGAGAGGACACCATTATTTGTTTTTATTATAAGCCATAATAATAATAATAATGATGATAATAATAAAACCCGCGCCTCATAACGTCGAGCAAACGCTGAGTGTTTTAAAGTCGTTTGCGTCACTGTACCTGCTCTCAGAGAACTGTCCCGGTTCGGTTCGGTTGGGTTCGGTCGGGTCCGGTCCGGTCCACCGCTCGCTCCGTCGCCGGGTGTCCGCTCGGCAGCCTCTCTCACTCTGACTGCCCGGGAGGCGCGCGCGCCGGCCTTTTAAAGGCCCTCATTTGCATAACAATCAGCCTCCGCCGCATAGGGGACCGCTGGAGGGGCGGGGCCAGGCGGCGGCGATTGGCTGGAGGGGTTGAAGCGAATCCGAAAAGGGGCGGGGCGCACGGGTGAAACCCGAAGAGCCGTGGGCGTGGCCTGGACGCGCTGCAAAAAAGTTCCCACGGAAAGAAAAAAAAAAAAAAAAGAGAGAGAAAAAAAAAAAAAAAAAAAAAAAAAAAGAAAGAAAAAGGACGAGCGTCTGCGCGTTTCAGCCAAATCTAGCGAATCTGACTTACTGTACATGAGGGTTCACACTGCAGGAGAGCGTGAGAACCGTGAGCACGCGTTTTACAGAACAAACCAAATCAAAAGAAATGAAAGAGAGAGAGAGCTCGATAATAACAATAAAAACAGCAGCGCGTTTAATCGAAGGCGTCTGTCTGCTCACTCAAACG
>JAFMOC010000246.1:300000-332500 GCA_019802505.1 Corydoras sp. C115 | reverse complement strand
TCTCGCAGAATCAGCTGATGTAGGACCCATGTTCCTCCACTTTCTACATTGTCTAAAGCTCAGCATGTGCTCTGTAAGTTAGAACATCCATCCATTATCTTCTGCTTTATCCTCTATTAGGGGGGGGGGGGGTCCCCATGCCTATCCAGGGGAAAACGTCTCGGGCGCTGGGCAGATACACCCAGGACAGGGTGGCAGTCCATCGCTGGGCACACACAGACATGCACACAAACACACTCTATATGGGGCAATTTGGAGAACTCAATTGACTTGATCCATGTTTTTTGGACTGTGGGAGGAAACCGGAGAACCTGGAGGAAACCCACGCGGACACGGCGAGAACATGGAAACTCCACCCCGATGGGGATTCGAACCGGGAACCCCTAGTGCTGAGAGGAGAACGTGCCAAAGTTTTTATTGTACGGTTTGAAACAGGGCGGATGTGAGAAACGCGTCTGTTTCAGTTTTAATGACAGAAAGCCATCGCCGCAGTTCTGTGGGACTGAGCCGGGAGGTTTGACGCCAGGCCCCCCCGATCGCCCCCCCGCTCACCCCCCGCTCGCCCCCCCCCTCACCCTGTACGGGGCGCCCCGCTGGATTTTGCGCCTGTGAAGGAGATGACAGCTCTGTTCCTTCCTTGAGTCTTAAAATGATTATACCTCTGCAGCACGCGGCTCCCGAGACGTCCGAATGGAAGGCGACCGCACCGTTGCGGGGCGGTTTTGAAGCTTGTGTGTGAACAGTCAGTTTTATGGAGGGTGAAGTTGCCCGAGTCGACGGCAGTAAAGTTTTTCCACCGTTTCCATTTTCGGCGCGATGCCGTACGACCGACTGCGGCCGAGCGTAATAAAAAAAATAAAAAAAATCTGCTACAGCGCCATGTGTCAACTTTCCATTCAGCACCAGTAAAAAGATTAGGACACGCCCCCTGCTTACTCCATATCGTTTCCTCCACTCACCATACGGGTGGAGTTTGTAGTTTTATAATTACAGATTGTAGTCCATCTGTGTTCTGTGTTGTTGTTGGTCCCCTGTTGGTTCTCCGTTCTCTATTGGACAGCACCATCACAGATCATCTCTATTCAGGGTCACCACCATCAGGGTGATGCACCACCACAACACCTTCATGCTCCATCCTCCATCTCCTCCACTTATCATATAGATGGAGTTTGTAGTTTTATAATTACCGACTGTAGTCCATCTGTGTTCTTTGTTGTTGTTGGTTCTCTGTTGGTCAGGAGCATCACAGAACATCTCTATTCAGGGTCAACACCATCAGGGTGATGCACTACCACACCACCTTCTTGTTCCATCATCTATCTCCACTTATATAGATGGAGTTTGTAGTTTTATAATTCCAGACTGTAGTCCATCTGTGTTCTTTGTTGTTGTTAGTCCCCTGTTGGTTCTCCGTTCTCTATTGGACAGCACCATCACAGAACATCTCTATTCAGGGTCACCACCATCAGGGTGATGCACCACCACAACACCTTCTTGCTCCATCATCTATCTCCTCCACTTCTCATACAGATGGACTTTGTAGTTCTATAATTACAGCCTGTAGTCCATCTGTGTTCTTTGTTGTTGTTGGTTCTCTGTTGGTCAGGAGCATCACAGAACATCTCTATTCAGGGCCACCACCATCAGGGTGATGCACCACCACAACACCTTCTTGCTCCATCCTCCATCTCCTCCACTTATCATATAGATGGAGTTTGTAGTTCTATAATTACAGACTGTATTCCATCTGTGTTCTGTGTTGTTGTTGGTTCTGTTGGTTCTCTGTTGGTCAGGAGCATCACAGAACATCTCTATTCAGGGTCACCACCATCAGGGTGATGCACCACCACACCACCTTCTTGCTCCATCATCTGTCTCCTCCACTTATCATACAGATGAACTTTGTAGTTCTATAATTACAGCCTGTAGTCCATCTGTGTTCTTTGTTGTTGTTGGTTCTCTGTTGGTCAGCACCATCACAGAACATCTCTATTCAGGGCCACCACCATCAGGGTGATGCACCACCACACCACCTTCTTGCTCCATCCTCCATCTCCTCCACTTATCATATAGATGGAGTTTGTAGTTCTATAATTACAGACTGTAGTCCATCTGTGTTCTGTGTTGTTGTTAGTCCTCTGTTGGTTCTCCATTCTCTGTTGGTCAGGAGCATCACAGAACATCTCTATTCAGGGTCACCACCATCAGGGTGATGCACCACCACAACACCTTCTTGCCCCATCCTCTATCTCCTCCACTTATCATATAGATGGAGTTTGTAGTTTTATAATTACAGACTGTAGTCCATCTGTGTTCTTTGTTGTTGTTAGTCCCCTGTTGGTTCTCTGTTGGTCAGGAGCATCACAGAACATCTCTATTCAGGGTCACCACCATCAGGGTGATGCACCACCACAACACCTTCTTGCTCCATCCTCCATCTCCTCCACTTATCATATAGATGGAGTTTGTAGTTCTATAATTACAGACTGTAGTCCATCTGTGTTCTTTGTTGTTGTTGGTTCTCTTTTGGTTCTCTGTTGGTCAGGAGCATCACAGAACATCTCTATTCAGGGTCACCACCATCAGGGTGATGCACCACCACACCACCTTCTTGCTCCATCATCTGTCTCCTCCACTTCTCATACAGATGGACTTTGTAGTTCTATAATTACAGACTGTAGTCCATCTGTGTTCTTTGTTGTTGTTGGTTCTCTATTGGTTCTCTGTTGGTCAGGAGCATCACAGAACATCTCTATTCAGGGCCACCACCATCAGGGTGATGCACCACCACACCACCTTCTTGCTCCATCCTCCATCTCCTCCACTTATCATATAGATGGAGTTTGTAGTTTTATAATTACAGCCTGTAGTCCATCTGTGTTCTGTGTTGTTGTTGGTTCTCTGTTGGTTCTCTGTTCTGTTGGTCAGGAGCATCACAGAACAGGTATCATTTGGGTAGTGGATTGTTGATTGTCAGTTCTGCAGTGACGCTGATGTGCTGAGGAGGGACACTGCTGGGATAGGAATCATGCACCCACCCAATAACCCCTGCTCTGTGGTGGTACTATTGGGGTTCTGACCATTGGAACAGAGTACACAGTATGTACTGTAGAACACAAACAGATGGACTACAGAATGGAACTGTAGAACTACAGAGTCCTGGTAACTTTGGGTGCACTTGGGATTCGAACCCCCAACCTTCAGGACGTGCTCCTCAGCTCTGGGAAACCCATCCATCCATTATCTTCCACTTTATCCTCTACTAGGGTCACAGGGGGGGTAGAACATTTTGGGCGCTGGGCAGATACACCCAGGACAGGGGGGCAATCTATCACTGGACACACACTCACTCACACAGACACACTCTATATGGGGCAATTTGGAGAACTCAATTGACCTTGATCCATGTTTTTGGACTGTGGGAGGAAAACGGGGAACCCGGAGGAAACCCACGCAGACACGGGGAGAACATGGAAACTCCACCCAGATGGGGATTCGAACCGGGAATCCCTAGTGCGGAGAGGAGAACATGCTAAACCACTGAGCTCTCTGGGAAACCGCGAGCCAAATTTGAGCATGGCATGTTTATGGACCACGTGTTCCATTTGAGAGACATTTGGTTCTGCCCCCCCCCCCCCAAATGTGAGGGGCCCACATGTTCCAAACATCTGACGGAGCCGGCCCTGTTCTGCACATGGGAGCCACTTTTGGCTCGTGCACGGCCCCCGGTCAGCTACATATGTGGGGCCCCCCCCCCCATCTTCTAAACAAAGTGTCAACTAGTGGCAAGTGGCCCAGATGAGGGGGGGGGGTAATTACAGATCAGGGTAATTAACCCTTGGGGATACCATAACCATAATAAACAGCCTGACGTACTCCTCTCAGTGCGGGAGATCCAGGTTCGAATCCCAATCTGGGTGGAGTTTCCATGTTCTCCCCGTGTCCATGTGGGTTTCCTCCGGGTTCTCCGGTTTCCACTCACAGGCCAAAAACATGGATTCAAGGTGAATTGGCTGTAAATCGCCCCCTCTAACTTACCCCTAATGAGTGTGAGTGGGTACTCAGTGATGGATTGGTGCCCTGTCCTGGTTCTGGGTGTATCCACCCCGTGCCTGTAATGCCCCCCCTCCTGAGGACGGGCATGGGGAGAGGAACCCCAGCATAGGGTCAAGCTGATGACAATGGATGGACGGAGAACTGGGTGGAGAACCTGCAAATGAACCGTTTTTAATTACTTCACATAAACGTTCCCCCCCTTTGCCAGAACAGTGACCCCTGCTGGTGGTCGAGCTCGTTACCCAGCAATCCGTCTGCAGGTCGGTGTGAAGAAGCGGCCGGGGTCGCGAGTGTGACCGGCAGCGATGACCGCACACGCCGAACACCGCGAAGCACGGTGGGGGACGTCCTACCACACTTGTGTACCAGCTTTAAGAAGCCGGGAGCGGTGCGGCGGACGGGGGGACGGTGGCTGCCGGCCATCACTTTAGAACAGCGCGGCCTCGCCGGGCCGTCCGTCACGGGACAGCCGCGGTATCAGCGAGCGCGAGAGACGATTGGACGACTGTCTCACTTCAAAGCCTCTGCAAATGAATTCAGACTGAAGAGCAGCGGTGTGTGTGTGTGTGTGTGTCTGTGTGCGTGTGTGTGCGCGTGTGTGTCTGTGCATGTGTGTCTGTGTGTATGTGTGTGTGTGTCTGTGCATGTGTGTCTGTGTGTGCGTGTGTCTGTGCATGTGTGTGTGTGTCTGTGTGTGCATGTGTGTGGGTGTGTCTGTGTGTGCGTGTGTGTCTGTGTGCATGTGTGTGGGTTTGTGTGTGTGTCTGTGCATGTGTGTCTGTGTGTGTATGTGTGTGTCTGTGTGTGTGTCTGTGTGTGGGTGTGTGTGTGTGTCTGTGCACGCATGTGTGCGTGTGTCTGTGTGCATGTGTGTGTGCGTGTGTCTGTGTGTGTGTGTGCGTCTGTGTGTATACACGTGTATGTGTGTGTGAATGTGTGTCTGTGTGTGTGCCTGTGTGTGTCTGTGTGCATGTCTGTGTCTGTGTGTGTCTGTGTGTGTGTGTATGTCTGTGTGTGTCTGTGTTTGTCTGTGTGTGTTTGTCTGTGTGTGTGCCTGTGTGTGTCTGTGTGCATGTCTGTGTGTGTGTGTCTGTGTTTGTCTGTGTGTGTCTGTGTTTGTCTGTGTGTGTGTGTATGTCTGTGTGTGTGTGTGTGTGTGTGTGTGTGGACTCCCAAAAACAAAGTAAAAGGTGCATGTGTGTGGAAGGTGGAGAGCCAAAGTGGGCGGAGTCTCTGGTACCTCGGTGATGTCCGTCGGCGGGGGCGGGGCTCGGGATTCCGATTCAGGCCGGAGCAGCACCACGTGTTTAGGGAGCGTGGGAAAGAGGCGAGCTTTTCTTCCCAGTGAAGAAAGAGCGCGGATCGGGTGACGGCACTGCCGAAAGGACCGCCGAAAGAACCGCGGAACCGCCGAGCGCCGTCGGGAGGACGCGCAGGGCAGGACGCTCAGGGCAGGACGCTCAGGGTAGGACGCTCAGGGCAGGACGCTCAGGGCAGGACGCTCAGGGCAGGACGCGCAGGGTAGGACGCTCAGGGTAGGACGCTCAGGGCAGGACGCGCAGGGTAGGACGCTCAGGGTAGGACGCTCAGGGCAGGACGCGCAGGGTAGGACGCTCAGGGTAGGACGCTCAGGGCAGGACGCGCAGGGTAGGACGCTCAGGGCAGGAGGCTCAGGGTAGGACGCTCAGGGTAGGACGCGCAGGGTAGGACGCTCAGGGTAGGACGCTCAGGGCAGGACGCGCAGGGTAGGACGCTCAGGGTAGGACGCGCAGGGTAGGACGCTCAGGGTAGGACGCGCAGGGTAGGACGCTCAGGGTAGGACGCTCAGGGCAGGACGCGCAGGGTAGGACGCTCAGGGTAGGACGCTCAGGGCAGGAGGCTCAGGGCAGGGCGCTCAGGGCAGGACGCTCAGGGTAGGACGCTCAGGGCAGGACGCTCAGGGTAGGAGGCTCAGGGCAGGGCGCTCAGGGCAGGACGCTCAGGGTAGGACGCGCAGGGTAGGACGCGCAGGGTAGGACGCTCAGGGTAGGACGCTCAGGGCAGGAGGCTCAGGGCAGGGCGCTCAGGGCAGGACGCTCAGGGTAGGACGCTCAGGGCAGGACGCTCAGGGTAGGAGGCTCAGGGCAGGGCGCTCAGGGCAGGACGCTCAGGGTAGGACGCGCAGGGTAGGACGCGCAGGGTAGGACGCTCAGGGTAGGACGCTCAGGGCAGGAGGCTCAGGGCAGGGCGCTCAGGGCAGGACGCTCAGGGTAGGACGCTCAGGGCAGGACGCGCAGGGCAGGACGCTCAGGGTAGGACGCTCAGGGGCGGTGCAGGAATCCGGGCGGCCCGTCCCGTTCGCTGACTCGCAGAACACCCGGGCGGGACGCCTCGCCGGCTCGGGCTCCGCGGAGCCTCCGTTCTGTCTGCAGCAGATATACAGAAACAAAACATACAGAACCGAAACCACAACAAACAAAAGCAGCGTCAGGACGGAACCCGGCCCCGGGTGCGGAACCCTGTCCTCTCGCCCCGCTCGTCCAGGAGAACGCGGCGCCGGTGGAAGAACAGACGTCTGCGCGGCGGGGTGGATTTGGAGTCAAAGGGTTCTGCTGAAACGGGAAGGAACCAGAAGTGAAATCGGAACGAACAACGGGATGAACTGGCGAGGGAGATGACTCGTGATCTGTCTGTGGAACGTCTCGTGATACTGGGACAAGAACGTGATGATCTACGAGAATGGGGAGGAGGTGAGGTACTGATCAGCCAGAAAACGTTCCACACAAAACTTAAACACCTAACATGACCTTAGACCAAGAGGAGAACCCTCAAGAGAGGAACCTAGAGACCTGAGGAGATCTGGACCAAGAGTG
The DNA here is from genome assembly GCA_019802505.1 of Corydoras sp. C115. Classification (NCBI taxonomy): domain Eukaryota; kingdom Metazoa; phylum Chordata; class Actinopteri; order Siluriformes; family Callichthyidae; genus Corydoras; species Corydoras sp. C115. The sequence goes on along the minus strand of JAFMOC010000246.1, from coordinate 325,592 downwards.
GAACCCTCAAGAGAGGAACCTAGAGACCTGAGAAGATACTGACCAAAAGGAGAACCCCCAAGAGAGGAACATAGAGACCTGAGAAGATACTGACCAAGAGGAGAACCCCCAAGAGAGGAACACAGAGACCTGAGGAGATACTGACCAAGAGGAGAACCCTCAAGAAAGGAACCTAGAGACCTGAGGAGATCTGGATCAAGAGTGGAACCCCCAAGAGAGGAACCTAGAGACCTGAGGAGAAACCCCCAAGAGAGGAACCTAGAGACCTGAGGAAATCTGGACCAAGAGTGGAACCCCCAAGAGAGGAACCTAGAGACCTGAGAAGATTCTGATCCAGAGAACATTGAAAAGAGGAACCAAAAGCCCTGAGGAGATTCTGACCAAGGGAAGAACTTCCAAGAGAGGAACCAAAAGACCTGAGGAGATCCTGATTTAAAGGAAAACCCACAATAGCGGAACCTAGAGACCTGATGAAATTTGGATCCAGAGGAGAACATTGAAAAGAGGAAGAACCAAAAGTCCTGATGAGATCCTGATCTAGAGGAAAACCCCCAAGAGAGGAACCAAAAGACCGGATGAGATTCTGGCCAAAAGGAAAACTCCCAAGAGAGGAACCCAGAGACCTGATGAGATGCTAACCCAGATGAGAACCCCCAAGAGAGAACCCTGGAGACCTGAGGGATCCAGAGGAGAACCCACAATGCTTTTCATATTGTGATGAGTCAGGTTCTGAAGACGCAGACGTCTGAGTTTCAGTGTAAACAGCTTTTTAAAATAAAAAGTGAAGACATTCTTTAGAACCCGACACAAAGACCTTCAAACGCAGAGACACTTTACTGAAGACATCGAGAAATAAAATACACAAATTAAAACGTGGCTCATTAACGACCCGCCGTTAAAATCCGCCCGGACGTCGTCTTCAAAGCTTTACAAAAAAATGGGGGGGAGGGGGTGGGGTACGGGGGTGGGGGGGGGGTGCGGGGGTCTTATAAAAAAAATAAAAAGCAGCATTCGGAACGCAGAACTCCTAAAACCAACCAACTGAACTGAACTCTGACCCCAGAACCCCAACAAATAAACCATCGCCTGTCCTTAGTGTAGAGAACTCGTCCAACTTATGGACACGCCCACTTTCTTTTTTTTTTGCTGTAAAGATGGACTTTGTAGTTCTACAGTCTCATTCTGTAGTCCATCTGTTGGTGTTCTTCAGTACCTACTGTGTCCTCTGTCCTAATGGTCAGAACCCCGGTGCATTAGTCCTATCCCAGCCGTGTCGCTGAGGTGTTTGAATGGAGTTACAGCAGCACTGCTGCACTAGAACCCCCCCCCCCCCCCCCAGAACTGACAATAAACAATCCACCACCCAAATGAGACCTGTCCTGTGATGGTGCTGTCCAATAGAGAACAGAGAACCGACAGGGGACTAACAACAACAAAGGACACAGATGGACTACAGTCTGTAATTATAGAACTACAAACTCCACCGATAGGCTAAGTGGAGGAGACAGATGATGATGTAAGAAGGGGGCGTGTCCAAACGTCTCCATGTCCTCAGGCGTCGGCGTGGTGAACTTCAGGGTGCTGTTCTATGGCCTGGCGTTCTGAGCTGCTGTCATCCGAAATGTGCAGCACCTCCTGGAACTGTGCCAGGACGCGGTCGAAGTGCGTCCCCTCCCAGAAGACCTTCCCGCAGTGCGTGCAGACGAAGTACTCCGGGATCCGGGGCAGCAGGCCGGGCGGAACCGTCTCCAGCTGGACCTCGGCTCCCCCCGCGAACCTGAAGGTGTGAGGGTCCAGGGCAGCGCGCGGAGCCCAGCGGCAGCGGGGGCCGAACGCGGGGGCGTCCGGCGGTCTGGCCCGGTTGTAGTCGGGCCGAGGCTCGGGGCACCGGGGGCAGTCGGCCCGTTCGGGGGGCGTCTCCTGAAGCAGGCCTGAGGACGAGGACAGAATGAGGGTTCACAGATTAAAGACTCGAGGACACCGTGATTACCATCCATCCATTATACTATATTAGGGTCATGGGGGGTGGGGGTTCCAGGGGAGAACGTTTTGGACACTGGGCTGATACCCCCTAAGACAAGATGCCAATCCATCATTGGGCACACTCACTCTCACACAGACACTACATGGGGCAATTTTTGACCATTCAATTCACCTTGAACACCCAGGACAGGGGGGCAATCTATCACTGGACACACACTCACTCACACAGACACACACACACTCTATATGGGGCAATTTGGAGAGCTCAATCGACCTTGATCCATGTTTTTTGGACTGTGGGAGGAAACCGGAGAACCCGGAGGAAACCCACAGGGACACGGGGAGAACATGGAAACTCCACCCAGATGGGGATTCAAAGCTGGATCCCCAGAGCTGAGAGGAGAACATGCTAAACACTGCGCCCAGGTCCAAAAGGGGCATGTTTTATTTTATTTAAATCACACACACACACACACACATACACACACTCACAAACACACACACACACAAACACACACACACACACACACACACACATACACAAACACACACACACAGATGACCGTTCACAATGCTGTTCGATTCTTTTTAGTGAATCGATTCATTGTAAAAATTCATGAAGCTGAGCCAGAACTCTGGCTTAGTGGTTTAGCATGTTCTCCTCTCAGCACTAAGGATTCCCGGTACAAATCCCAATCTGGGTGAAGTTTCCATGTCCTCCCCGTGTCCGCGTGGGTTTCCTCCGGGTTCTCCGGTTTCCTCCCACAGTCCAAAAAACATGGATCAAGGTCAATTGAGTTCTCTAAATTGCCCCATATAGAGTGTGTGTGTCTGTGTGAGTGAGTGTGTGTCCAGTGATAGATTGGCGCCCTGTTCTGGGTGTATCTGCCCAGCGCCCGAAACGTTCTCCCCTGGATGGGCATGGGGAACCCCCCCCCATTCACTGGACTGCCGTTGAGTCGACACGGACGAGTCCCTTGGAAGAGTCGAGACAAGCGACTCCCGTCCGTTCTTGCGTGCAAACACAAACGCCGATGTTTATTTTGGAAAAGGCACCAAAAACAGAGCGGAACCTGATGATTATCAGTTTTAGGCGACGGGGAGAGTGTAAATATGATCGTTCTGCGCCGGACGCCATGACTGAGCGCACGATGGGCGGTAGATTCGCACCACGTTTGGGCGCGGTCACCAGGTTTATATGAGAAGATTAAAAAAATAATAATAATAAATAAATGAAACATGGACACTGTCGAGCTTTAGTAAATCCTTTCATTCATCCATTATCTTCCGCTTTATCCTCTATTAGGGTCGTGGGGGGGGGGGGTTCCCCATGCCCATCCAGGGGAGAACGTTTCGGGCGCTGGGCAGATACACCCAGGACAGGACGCCAATCCATCGCTGGACACACACTCACTCACACAGACCCACTCTATATGGGGCAATTTGGAGAACTCAATTGACCTTGATCCATGTTTTTGGACTGCAGGAGGAAACCGGAGAACCCGGAGGAAACCCACGCGGACACGGGGAGAACATGGAAACTCCACCCAGATGGGGATTCGAACCGGGAATCCCTAGCGCTGAGAGGAGAACATGCAAAACCACTAATCCACCGTGACGCCTTTCTTTGGTAAATCGTTTGGTAAAAATATAAATATATAAAATAAGACGTTATTCATTCATCCATTATCTTCCACTTTATCCTCTATTAGGGTGGCGGGGTGGGGGGGGGGTTCCCCATGCCCATCCAGGGGAGAACGTTTCGGGCGCTGGGCAGATACACCCAGGACAGGACGCCAATCCTCAATTGACCTTGATCGCTGGGCACACACTCACGCGGACACACAGACACACTCTATATGGGGCAATTTGGAGAACTCAATTGACCTTGATCCATGTTTTTATAAAATAAGGACTGTGGGAGGAAACCGGAGAACCCGGAGGAAACCCACGCCGAATCACGGGGCAGAACATGGAAACTCCACCCAGATGGGGATTCGAACCGGGAATCCCTAGCGCTGAGAGGAGAACATGCTAAACCACTAAGCCACCGTGCCGCCCCAAGACGTTATTGTAGATGTTCAAAAAAACAATTCGAATAAACCTTTGATTTTATAGCTTATTATTTGATATCAGGCGGCACGGTGGCTTAGTGGTTTAGCATGTTCTCCTCTCAGCGCTGGGGATTCCCGGTTCGACTCCCAATCTGGGTGGAGTTTCCATGTTCTCCCTGTGTCTGCGTGGGTTTCCTCCGGGTTCTCCGGTTTCCTCCCACAGTCCAAAAAACATGGATCAAGTCAATAGAGTTCTCCAAATTGCCCCATATAGAGTGTGTCTGTGTGAGTGAGTGTGTGCCCAGCGATGGATTGGCGTCCTGTCCTGGGTGTATCTGCCCAGCGCCCCAAACGTTCTCCCCCGGATGGCCACCTACTCGTCCAGTCCGTGCTGCGTCGACGGTTTCGATGGACGCTGAACCCGGACGCAACGTCAGAGGGTGCTCCTGTGGTTCCCTCATGGGAACCTCGTCCTTGAAAGCACGGCGGGCCACGTGAGCGGCGGGATCAAAGAACGTTCCGCCGTTTGTTTAACCGGCATTCAAACTGGCCGTGTTGCCGGGGGTTACGGAGACTGCCCCCCCCCGTTAATTAATGACACGGCGTGGCCCCCGATAAACAGCGGTGTAATTAAGCAGTGACATCACAGCTTGACTGGTTCGGCCAATTAACAATGTTCTGCTAACGGCTCATTAGCGTGTGAAGGTGGACTGACCGCGTCGGTTCATCATGCTCGTCATGTCCTCCCGCGGAACCCTCAGGTACTCGTCGTTGTTGCAGGCCTTTAAAAGAAGAAACAACCCAACAGTGGATTTATTACATCATAATAAATAACACATCATCATCATCATCATGGTGGCTTAGTGATTGGCATGTTCTCCTCTCAGCGCTAGGGATTCCCGGTTCGAATCCCCATCTGGGTGGAGTTTCCATGTTCTCCCCGTGTTCGCGTGGGTTTCCTCCAGGTTCTCCGGTTTCCTCCCACAGTCCAAAAACATGGATTCAAGGTCAATTGAATTCTCCAAATTGCCCCATATAGAGTGTCTCTGTGTGAGTGAGTGTGTCCAGTGATGGATTGGCGCACTGTCCTGGGTGTATCTGCCCAGCGCCCGAAACGTTCTCCCCTGGATGGGCATTCGAATCCCCATCTGGGTGGAGTTTTCATGTCCTCCCCGTGTCCGCGTGGGTTTCCTCCCACAGTCCAAAGACATGGATTCAACGTCAATCTCCAAATTGCCCCATATAGAGTGCGTCTGTGTGAGTGAGTGTGTGTCCAGCGATAGATTGGCGTCCTGTCCTGGGTGTATCTTCCCAGCGCCCGAAACGTTCTCCTCTGGATGGGCATGGGGAACCACACCCCCCCCCCCAATATAGGCTGGATGGATGATCATCATCATCATCGCATGAGGTCATGTCTTCTGAGAGCGGTATGGATTTAATATGAACGCCGCGGGACGGCGTCAGAGATTCCACCCTCGCTGCCGGGGGACGAGGATGGGGACGAGTCTCGCCCCGGCAGAGTTCACACCCCTGTGTGTGTGTGTGTGTGTGTGTGTGTGTGTGTGTGGCTTTTGTCTCGTCAGCAGAGTTCTCTTTATTACTACAGGCTTCTGTGAGAGTGACAGCTAGAGACAACCCCCCCACCCACCCACCCACCACACCACACTGCACACACACACACACACACACACACACACACACTCACACACACCAAAACAACACCCAAGTGCTAAAAGCCCCGTCACTGCGTTTAGTGTGAAACGCACACACACACACACACACACACACACACACACAACACTAGCGAGTCTCTGAAGGTCAGGAGTGGGGCCGAGACGATTCATCGCTTTTCTGGGTTTTCAATTCCAGCCATAGATTGTCCCCCTGTCCTGGGTGTATCTGCCCAGCACCCGAAACGTTCTCCACTGGATGGGCATGGGGAACCCCCCCCCCCCGGTTACCATAGTAGAGGATAAAGCAGAAGATGATGGATGGAGTTTTCAATTCAAGGTGAATTGGCTGCTGTATATTGCCTCTATATACAGTGACGGAACGGCGCCCTGCCCTGGGTGTATTTGCCCCAAAATGTTCTCCCATTGATGGATATCATTGGGGGAACCCCCCCTCCACCACCACCACCCAAGTATAGGATTACATGTAAGATAATGAGATGAGGCGGCACGGTGGCTTAGTGGTTGTCATGTTCTCCTCTCAGCACTAGGGATTCCCGGTTGAATCCCCATCTGGGTGGAGTCCCCATGTCCTCCCCGTGTCCGTGTGGGTTTCCTCCGGGTTCTCCGGTTTCCTCCCACAGTCCAAAAACATGGATCAAGTCAACTGAATTCTCCAAATTGCCCCATATAGAGTGTGTCTGTGTGAGTGAGTGTGTGTCCAGCGATGGATTGGTGTCCTGTCCTGGGTGTATCTGCCCAGCGCCCGAGACGTTCTCCCCTGGATGGGCATGGGGAACCCCCCCTTCCCCCCCCGCGACCCTAATAGAGGATAAAGCGGGAGATAATGAATGAATGAATAATGAGCTGCGATGTTAAAACCGTCCGGCGTCTCGGTGCTAAAAAAAAAAGAGACCGTCTCGTTAACGTGCCTCGTTTTGTTAACGAGCTGTTAATCTGTTTTGCATAAACGCCGTTCCTCCGATTGATCTTCAGACACGCGGAGCGCGAGCGGCGGGCCGTTCCCACCCGTCTCATTTGCATAATGAAGCCGGGGCAACTCGATTGGGTGTCAGCGCTGCAGATTGCCCTGAACAGATGTACGGCTGACTATGACACATTCGCAGAGCATGTCTTTGAGGTGGCATGAAATGGTCCAGGCATGTGTGTGTGTGTGTGTGTGTGTGTGTGTGAGACTGACACAGGTGCCCTTTGCAAGCCCTTGCTGCTCACTCTCACGCTCTTGTGATTGCACCTTGAATGATCTCTTCCCACACACACACACACACACACACACACACACACACACACACACACACACACTGTGGTGGCGACGCAATGAAAATACCGGCAACTATTTACCCAACTCCTGAGTTTCCCATGCCAGAGCAAGTCAAAACCTGCCCCGGCAGCACAGACGGCTTACGCCAGTCCTGCCTCACTTTCCACCCAGTGTGTTCTACTTGAGAACCGCACACATGAGCTGGCGCTTTCGTTCTCTCTCTCACACACACACACACATACGCAGTGCATGAGACAGTGAGAAGCTCATGACTAGACACATGGCACCGGCGTTTCGGCTCGACGTCGCCTCCTCCCACCCTCCACCCCCCCCAACACGAGTTTGTACCCCGATCTCGGGGAGCCCCCCCCCCCCCCCAAAAAAAAAACCCCCGAAGGCGAGCGAGACTCTGCGGCGTGACGTCGAATAAAAAAAAAGTAATAATAAAAAAAAATTGCATATTAAAAAGTCAGACGGCATAAATCAGCCGCCCAACGCGTCGCGCCAGACAGATAAATGAAAAACAGCAGGTCGGGTTCGTTTCTGAGCAGGGGGGGGGGGGGGGGTGGGGGGGGTTGGAGAACAGGGGGGCAGGGGGCGGGGGGGGGGCGGGGGTGTCGGATTGATTTCCAGATCTGGACCCCAAACACACATAAGGGTTTCATCAGCTGGAGGTTTGGCGAATGAGACGGTGTGAGAGTCGGACCGAGAGAGACCGCAGCCTGGACGGACGGACGGACGGACGGAGGGTGGGGGTGGGGGTGGGGGTGAGGGTGAGGGGCAGAGGGAACCGCTCGCTGACTCACATGCGGCCTCTCTCTCTCTCTCTCTCTCGCTCGCTCGCTCATACTCTGCCGCTCCCATGGGAAAATCCTGGCCGGCACACAGGAGGCAGGTCTGAGCTGCGGCTGGGTCACGTGACCGCGGAGCCGGCGGCCAATGGCTGGAGAGAGCTTCGATTCAAAAGCAGGCTGCGGCAGGTAGGACGCCTCCAGCGTGGGAATACAGAGAGATGGAGAGATTGGGGGGGGGGGGGGGGGGGGGGGGGGCAAACAGATTCAAGTCCTTTCAGTGGGCCCGCCAACGTTTTTTTTTTTTTATCCTTTAACGCTTGTGAAGAGGCGAACGTTCTGTCCGGGACCCTAAAGAGAACGTCACTGATGTCTGATCCGATTCCAAAAACTCAACATGACAAAAAAAAAATTATAAATAATAATAAATAAATAACGAGGAATTTTAATTAATAAAAATTTAAAAACGAAAGAAACGTCGTTTATTAAAAGCTATTTTAACCAAACACGCCATCGAAGATACGAAACGCCGACAAAACGTCTACAAACAGGGTCCACGCTCCTCCACACGCTCCTCCACACGCTCCTCCACACGGCCTCCCCGCTCCTCCACACTCCTCCACACACTCCTCCACACACTCCTCCACACAGCCTCCCCGCTCCTCCACACTCCTCCACACACTCCTCCACACACTCCTCCACACGCTCCTCCACACGCTCCTCCACACGCTCGTCCACACTCCTCCACACACTCCTCCACACACTCCTCCACACGCTCCTCCACACGCTCCTCCACACGCTCCTCCACACAGCCTCCCCGCTCGTCCACACTCCTCCACACACTCCTCCACACACTCCTCCACACGCTCCTCCACACGCTCCTCCACACGGCCTCCCCGCTCCTCCACACGCTCCTCCACATGGCCTCCCCGCTCCTCCACACGCTCCTCCACACGCTCCTCCACACGGCCTCCCCGCTCCTCCACACTCCTCCACACGCTCCTCCACACGCTCCTCCACACGGCCTCCCCGCTCCTCCACACGCTCCTCCACACAGCCTCCCCGCTCGTCCACACTCCTCCACACACTCCTCCACACACTCCTCCACACACTCCTCCACACGCTCCTCCACACGCTCCTCCACACAGCCTCCCCGCTCGTCCCACACTCCTCCACACACTCCTCCACACACTCCTCCCACACGCTCCTCCACACGCTCCTCCACACGGCCTCCCCGCTCCTCCACACTCCTCCACACGCTCCTCCACACGCTCCTCCACACGGCCTCCCCGCTCCTCCACACGCTCCTCCACACGGCCTCCCCGCTCCTCCACACTCCTCCACACGCTCCTCCACACGGCCTCCCCGCTCCTCCACACTCCTCCACACGACCTCCCCGCTCCTCCACACGACCTCCCCGCTCCTCCACGCGACCTCCCCGCTCCTCCACGCGACCTCCCCGCTCCTCCACGCGACCTCCCCGCTCCTCCACGCGGACTCCGCGCTCCTCCACGCGACCTCCCCGCTCCTCCACGCGGCCTCCCCGCTCCTCCACGCGGCCTCCACGCGACCTCCCCGCTCCTCCACGCGACCTCCCCGCTCCTCCACGCGACCTCCCCACTCCTCCCCGCTCCTCCACGCGTCACTGATATCTGATCCGATTCCAAAAACTCAACATGGAAAAAATATAAATAAATAACAAGGAATTTTAATTAACAGAAATTTCAAAACGACAGAAACGTCGTTTATTAAAAGCTATTTTAACCAAACACGCCATCGAAGATACGAAACGCCGACAAAACGTCTACAAACAGGGTCCACGCTCCACGCTGAAGAACGGCTTCATTCACAAACACATCGCTCCAGAACGCACCGCTCCAGAACGCACCGCTCCAGAACGCACCGCTCCAGAACTCACCGCTCCAGAACTCACCGCTCCAGAACTCACCGCTCCAGAACTCACCGCTCAAGAACTCACCGCTCCAGAACTCACCGCTCCAGAACTCGTATAAATCAGCTTCAGAGCAGCGAGCAGGAACTCGGGGGATAATCTGACTCCAGAGAGCTGATTTATTTGCAGTAAAGCGCTCGGCGGCGACCTCCACACGCTCCTCCACACTCCTCCACACTCCACCACACGGCCTCCCCGCTCCTCCACACGCTCCACCACACGCTCCTCCACACTCCTCCCCGCTCCTCCACACGGCCTCCCCGCTCCTCCACACGCTCCACCACACGCTCCTCCACACTCCTCCACACTCCACCACACGGCCTCCCCGCTCCTCCACACGCTCCACCACACGCTCCTCCACACTCCTCCCCGCTCCTCCACACAGCCTCCCCGCTCCTCCACACGGCCTCCCCGCTCCTCCACACGGCCTCCCCGCTCCTTCACACGGCCTCCCCGCTCCTCCACACGCTCCACCACACGCTCCTCCACACTCCTCCACACTCCACCACACGGCCTCCCCGCTCCTCCACACGGCCTCCCCGCTCCTTCACACGGCCTCCCCGCTCCTCCACACGCTCCACCACACGCTCCTCCACACTCCTCCCCGCTCCTCCACACGGCCTCCCCGCTCCTCCACACGCTCCTCCACACGGCCTCCCCGCTCCTTCACACGGCCTCCCCGCTCCACCACACGCTCCTCCACACTCCTCCCCTCGCTCCTCCACACGGCCTCCCCGCTCCTTCACACGGCCTCCCCGCTCCACCACACGCTCCTCCACACTCCTCCCCGCTCCTCCACACGGCCTCCCCGCTCCTCCACACGCTCCACCACACGCTCCTCCACACTCCTCCCCGCTCCTCCACACGGCCTCCCCGCTCCTCCACACGGCCTCCCCGCTCCTCCACACGCTCCACCACACGCTCCTCCACACTCCTCCCCGCTCCTCCACACGGCCTCCCCGCTCCTTCACACGGCCTCCCCGCTCCTCCACACGCTCCACCACACGCTCCTCCACACGGCCTCCCCGCTCCTCCACACGGCCTCCCCGCTCCTCCACACGGCCTCCCCGCTCCTCCACACGCTCCTCCACACGGCCTCCCCGCTCCTCCACACGGCCTCCCCGCTCCTTCACACGGCCTCCCCGCTCCACCACACGCTCCTCCACACTCCTCCCCGCTCCTCCACACGGCCTCCCCGCTCCTCCACACGCTCCACCACACGCTCCTCCACACTCCTCCCCGGACACGCTCCTCCACACGGCCTCCCCGCTCCTCCACACGGCCTCCCCGCTCCTCCACACGCTCCTCCACACGGCCTCCCCGCTCCTCCACACGGCCTCCCCGCTCCTTCACACGGCCTCCCCGCTCCACCACACGCTCCTCCACACTCCTCCCCGCTCCTCCACACGGCCTCCCCGCTCCTCCACACGGCCTCCCCGCTCCTCCACACGCTCCACCACACGCTCCTCCACACTCCTCCCCGCTCCTCCACACGGCCTCCCCGCTCCTCCACACGGCCTCCCCGCTCCTCCACACGCTCCTCCACACGGCCTCCCCGCTCCTCCACACGGCCTCCCCGCTCCTCACACGGCCTCCCCGCCACACCTCCCACACGCTCCTCCACACGGCTCCTCCCCGCTCCTCCACACGGCTCTCCCCGCTCCTCCACACGCTCCCCACCCCGCTCCTCCACACTCCTCCCCGCTCCTCCACACGGCCTCCCCGCTCCTCCACACTCCTCCCCGCTCCTCCACACGGCCTCCCCGCTCCACCACACGCTCCTCCACACTCCTCCCCGCTCCTCCACACGGCCTCCCCGCTCCTCCACACGCTCCACCACACGCTCCTCCACACTCCTCCCCGCTCCTCCACACGGCCTCCCCGCTCCTCCACACGGCCTCCCCGCTCCTCCACACGCTCCACCACACGCTCCTCCACACTCCTCCACACTCCACCACACGGCCTCCCCGCTCCTCCACACGGCCTCCCCGCTCCTCCACACGCTCCACCACACGCTCCTCCACACTCCACCACACGGCCTCCCCGCTCCTCCACACGGCCTCCCCGCTCCTCCACACGCTCCTCCACACGCTCCACCACACGGCCTCCACGCTCCTCCCCGCTCCTCCACACGGCCTCCCCGCTCCTCCACACGGCCTCCCCGCTCCTCCACACGGCCTCCTCAAGGTGCTTTTCATTAAGAGGCCTGTCGCTACCAACAGCACCAGTGTTTTCCCCTCAGTCTGTCTGTGTGTGTGTGTGTGTGTGTGTGTGTGTGTGTACTGTATGTGTGTATATATTTATAGGTGTACAGGTATATATATATGTAAGATGGTGGGGAACAAAACATGTATTTGCAAGCCGGTCCTCACAAAGGTTATGGTTACAGTTATGTTATGTTTATGTTAGGTTATGGTTACAGTTATGTTAGGTTATGTTTATGTTAAGTTATGGTTACAGTTATGTTAGGTTAAAGTTAGTGTTTACGTTTAAGTTTTGATCAGATTAAATGAATATAACGTGGGTGTGTGTCTGTTGGAGTGTGTACTTGTGTATGTCTCTTCGTGTGTGTGTGTGTGTGTGTGTGTGTGTCTGTATGTGTCTGTCTCTGTGTGGCTCCTTGACTCTTTGTGTGTGTGTGTGTGTGTGTGTGTGTCTGTGTGTATGCGTGTCTGTCTCTGTGTGTGTCTCTGCATCTCTGTGTTTGTTTCTGTGTGTCTGTCTCTCTGTGTGTGTCTGACTCTCTGTCTCTCCTTGTGTGTCTGTGCATGTGTGTGTGTGTGTGTGTGTGTGTGTGTGTGTGTGAGAGAGAGAGTGAGAGAACCGGACTCCAGCTCTTATCTGTATCTGGTAGGTGGTGGGAGCCCATCAGTCGGTCATGAACCGATCGCTGACATGTGAACTCCTCCCCAAAACAAAAAGGGGACCTGCAACAGAGCAGATAACGAACCCCCCCCCCCCCGCCTTTAAACAGCACCGCCGACAAAACAGCTGGACCCAGAACCTGGAACCGTTCCCGTTCTCCTGCACATTAAAGAACCTCGCAACAGAAATGACCTTCAGCCTCCCGTGACAATTAATCAGCCAGATTACAGCCTATCCCTGCAATCCCGGAACGTGAAGAGCGAGGGCAGAACGGAGGACGGGCAGAGCGCGTTGGGTATCTACAGACTCGGGGGTTCTGAACGTATCTGGCGCTTTGAGTCGGAGATGAAACAAACCCGTCCTCCGGAATCTGTTCTGCGTTAACGTAGAACCCGTTACCCCGTTACCGAGTCCGGACTTCGTCGTGAATTTTATTAAAAAAAAAAAAAAAAAAAAAAAACACGACGCCGGCCAAATATTTCAAAAGGAATGAAATCGACATCAAAGGATTACAAATGAAACCAAAACAAAAGCACATGTGAAAGAAAAAAGAGGTTCTGTCTCCCAGATGTGCGTGGAACCATCATTAAGTTCCATTTCTTTGACATCTAAACGATCTCGGAGAATCACGGCCTTGCGTTCGGCCGGCGCGGTTCCCGTCCCGTCCTGGTTCCCGTCCTCTGTCCCGGTTCCCGTCCCGTCCTGGTTCCCGTCCCCTGTCCCGGTTCCCGTCCCCTGTCCCGGTTCCCGTCCGGGTCGTTAGTTTTGCGTTCGGACGACGTCGGCGGAAACGCAGAGGCAAAGCGAGGGCGCGGGTGCATCGGCGGTTCTGCCTCAGGCCACTCGGGACCGGCCGCCAGCACAATGAACAGCGAGGGGACGCTTTTGTCCGGCGTCGGGGACCGTGACGGGTCGTGTGTGCCACTCTGAGCCTGGGGCATCTGGCCTTTCCACCCCGCACCATTGATGACGGGGCTGCTCTCAGAGCCACGCTCTTTAGCGCCGGGGATAAAGGGTCGCGTGGTGGTGGGAGGGGGGGGGGGTGCTCTCTCGCCCCTTTCACTCGCTCCCGGGGGTCACCGGCCCTGACTCCACATACTTGCATCTGCCATGGCGATAGAGCCGCGGAATCCGAGACCTTCTCTGGACGTCGGCGCGAGGGACGCGGCGCCGTCTGAACACTGAGGACTCTGAACACTCCAGAGGACCGGACGCATGGAGGACGCTAAATCAACCCAGACCCGCCATTTACATCAACTATACGTCCTCATCTAAATACTATACTTAATCAGGGCAACAATACTCTCATACATCCCCTAATACTTTCACTCAAGCCACAATACTCTCGTTTACCTTTTAATACTCTGATTTACCTTTCAATACTCTCGTTTACCTTTTAATACTCTGATTTACCTTTCAATACACTCGTTTACCTTTTAATACTCTGATTTACCTTTCAATACTCTCGTTTACCTTTTAATACTCTGATTTACCTTTCAATACTCTCGTTTACCTTTTAATACTCTGATTTACCTTTCAATACTCTCGTTTACCTTTTAATACTCTGATTTACCTTTAAATACTCTCGTTTACCTTTTAATACTCTGATTTACCTTTAAATACTCTCGTTTACCTTTTAATACTGATTTACCTTTAAATACTCTCGTTTACCTTTTAATACTGATTTACCTTTAAATACTCTCGTTTACCTTTTAATACTCTGATTTACCTTTAAATACTCTCGTTTACCTTTTAATACCGATTTACCTTTAAATACTCTCGTTTACCTTTTAATACTCAGATTTACCTTTCAATACTCTCGTTTACCATTTAATACCGATTTACCTTTAAATACTCTCGTTTACCTTTTAATACTGATTTACCTTTAAATACTCTCGTTTACCTTTTAATACTGATTTACCTTTAAATACTCTCGTTTACCTTTTAATACTGATTTACCTTTAAATACTCTCGTTTACCATTTAATACTCAGATTTACCTTTAAATACTCTCGTTTACCTTTTAATACTGATTTACCTTTAAATACTCTCGTTTACCTTTTAATACTGATTTACCTTTAAATACTCTCGTTTACCTTTTAATACTGATTTACCTTTAAATACTCTTGTTTACCTTTTAATACTCTGATTTACCTTTAAATACTCTTGTTTACCTTTTAATACTCTGATTTACCTTTCAATACTCTGGTTTACCTTTTAATACTCTGATTTACCTTTTAATACTCTTGTTTACCTTTTAATACTCTGATTTACCTTTAAATACTCTCGTTTACCTTTTAATACTGATTTACCTTTAAATACTCTCGTTTACCTTTTAATACTGATTTACCTTTAAATACTCTCGTTTACCTTTTAATACTGATTTACCTTTAAATACTCTCGTTTACCTTTTAATACTGATTTACCTTTAAATACTCTTGTTTACCTTTTAATACTCTGATTTACCTTTAAATACTCTTGTTTACCTTTTAATACTCTGATTTACCTTTCAATACTCTGGTTTACCTTTTAATACTCTGATTTACCTTTTAATACTCTTGTTTACCTTTTAATACTCTGATTTACCTTTAAATACTCTCGTTTACCTTTTAATACTGATTTACCTTTAAATACTCTCGTTTACCTTTTAATACTCTCGTTTACCTTTTAATACTCTGATTTACCTTTTAATACTCTGATTTACCTTTAAATACTCAGATTTACCTTTCAATACTCTTGTTTACCTTTTAATACTCAGATTTACCTTTAAGGTTTTTTTTTTTTTTACAGATGGTAAACCCGCCGGAACGTCGGGACGATTTCCCACGCGTGAGAAGCTGTGACGACGCGAGTGTGTGTGTGAGTGTGTGTGTGTGAGAGTGTGAGTGTGTGTGTGTGAGTGACAGACAGGTGTGTGTGAGTCAGCAGGAGCTACTGAGAGAGCTACTGAGGCAGCTCGTTAGGGCGGAACCTCCACAGAGATGAGGAAGTCTGATGGAATGGCGGAACGTGTGGGTGGTGGATCGAGCGCAGTGCTCCTGCGGTTCCACGCCCAGCTAACAGCGCCGAGCGACCCGTCCCGTTTCCCCGGCGTCTCCGTCGTGGAACCGCCGTCAGATCGCCAGCTGCTTTCGCTTCGTTTCGCAGCGGCACGTTCGCCTCTTCTCTGCTCCAACCCCAATCTGGGTGGAGTGTCCATGTTCTCCCCCTGTCCTCGTGGGTCTCCTCCGGGTTCTCCGGTTTCCTCCCACAGTATAAAAACATGGATCAAGGTCATTCATTCATTCATTATCTCCCACTTTATCCTCTATTAGGGTCGCGGGGGGGGGGTTCCCCATGCCCATCCAGGGGAGAACGTTTCGGGCGCTGGGCAGATAGACCCAGGACAGGACGCCAATCTATCGCTGGGCACACACTCACTCACACAGACACATTCTATATGGGGCAATTTAGAGAACTCAATTAACTTGATCCATGTTTTTGGACTGTGGGAGCAAACCGGAGAACCCGGAGGAAACCCACGCGGACATGGGGAGAACATGGAAACTCCACCCAGATGGGGATTCGAACCGGGAATCCCCAGCGCTGAGAGGAGAACGTGCTGACCACTAAGCCACCGTGCCGCCCAGATCAAGGTCAATTGTCTCCAAATTGCCCCATATAGAGTGTGTCTGTGTGAGTGAGTGTGTGTCCAGTGATAGATTGCCCCCCTGTCCTGGGTGTATCTGCCCAGCGCCTGAAACGTTCTCCCCTGGATGGGCATGGGGAACCCCTGCCCCCCCCCACGACCCTACTAGAGGATAAAGCGGGAGATAATGAATGAATGATAATTAACAGGATTTAAAGGAACGGATCGTTGGGAGTCCGTTCGGGTCATTAAGAAAGAGGGCGTGTTCTCTGCAAACATCCTCGAGAACACGATGGAACTCTGTAAACAACTGGCAGGGGTTTGATTACCCCCCCCCCCCCCCGCTTCCCCCCCCCCGTCTGACGGCAGGACGGCGAGGTGGTGGGGTGTGAGACGCTGTGTGCTGATGAGACGCTGAGAGTCATTTAGTCGCATCGTTATCGAGGCGGCGTCGACGGCTCGGCGTTCCTAACGACGTCTCATTTACGCCTGCGTGTGTGTGTGAGAGTGTGTGTGTGTGTGTGTGAGTGTGTGAGTGTGTGTGTGAGAGAGAGTGTGTGTGTGTGTGTGTGTGTGTGTGGGGGGGGGGGGGGGGGGGGGGCGTGAACGAGCCGGGAACGTTTAGCAGCTACAGAGCACGCACGATAACGAAGAACCAAGGGCCCCGGGGTTCAGGGCCGGTAACGGATCCGACGTTCAGATGTGGAACATTTAAAGAACACGAGGGAACCGGATTCACTGTTTTCATTACGGGTCTCACGGATTTTGGATATTCGTTTATTATTATTATAATTATAATTATTATTATTATTATTATTAATATAATCATTATTTTATTATTACTATAATAATAATAATAATAATAATAATAATAGCGGCACGGTGGCTTAGTGGTTTAGCATGTTCTCCTCTCAGCGCTAGGGATTCCCGATTCGCAACCCCATCTGGGTGGAGTTTCCCTGTTCCCCCCGTGTCCGCGTGGGTTTCCTCCGGGTTCTCCGGTTTGCTCCCACAGTCCAAAAACATGGATCAAGGTCAATTGAATTCTCCAAATTGCCCCATATAGAGTGTGTGTGTGTGAGTGAGTGTGTGCCCAGCGATAGATTGGTGTCCTGTCCTGGGTGTATCTGCCCAGCGCCCGAAACGTTCTCCCCTGGATGGACATGGGGAACCCCCCCCCCTGCGACCCTAATAGAGGACAAAGTGGAAGAAAATGGACGGATGGATGGATGGAGACATGTTGACTGATGATGTAACCGCCGTAGCTTCACGATCTCACAACCTCAACCTCAACCCCGTCGCTCCTCGGCACACGCGTTCCGGATTCGGCGTTCCGGATCCGGCGTCTCGTCGTGGCGACGTCACAACCCGGCGGTTCCGTACGGCGAACCGAGAAAAAGGCGAAAGGGGGTTGAAGGTCTACAAAGGCACAGGAGAGGAAGAGCAAACAAGGGGGGGGGGGGGGCAAGAGGGGACTTTCGGGTACTCGAGGCGGGTGAGAACGGGGGGGGGGGGGGGGGGGGGGGGGTGATGGGCCTTCATCTCTGGTGTGAAAGCAGTGAGGTGAACTCTTAAGAATGGTTTGGCCTGAGAGAGTTCCTGTGTCACAGACCCCACCACTGACCCCGCACCCCCCCCCCCCCCCATCATCCCAGTCCCTCTCTCTCTCTCTCGCTCGCTCGCTCACCCTCAGGCTGGCCTCAGTGAATTCCCTGGAGCTGGAGGCAGTCCCCTTTCAGTCTCCTGTGACACGGTCATTATGAGTGTGGGAACCGAATCTGCCGCTCACTCGGTGCCCCCGTGGCCCTGCTCGCCCCCTTTCACCCATCTCTCTCTCTCTCTCGCTCTCTCTCATTCTCTCCTTATATCTCTCTCCCGCCTCCATCCCAAACTGATATGATGGGACCTGCTTCGACCCCCCCCCCCCCCCAAACATACACCGCTCCTCCATCCCAGCTATCTGCCTAAACAGATCTGTCTCTGCCTCTCTCCGTCAAACATACCCCCCCCTCCACCCCCCTCAAACCCCCCCCCCCCCCTCGAACCCGGCTCGCTCCGCTCCATCCCCGACGCTATCTCCTCACCGATAACCATGGGAACGGCTGTGTGGGAACCGGCCGCCGCAGCGCGCCTCACCAAAATAGACTCGGGACGAAGACCAGCGACGGAGTCTGAGGACGGAACCCCGAGTCTCCGGCTGGGTTAACGGAACGGTGCGGAACCGGGCAGCGAGGAACCTCGCGGGGCCTTCACTTTTTTAATTTGGGGGGTAGTAATTCAGGGTAGTGTGATGGAACCGAAATCCTGATAGTTCCAGAACATAGAACTAAACCTAATGCAATAATATGGTTCCTGAATGAGGAACTAACACCTAATGCAACAATATGGTTCCTGGATGAGGAACTAAAATCTAATGCAACAATATGGTTCCTGAATGAGGAACTAAAACCTAATGCAACAATATGGTTCCTGAATAAGGAACTAAAACCTAATGCAACAATATGGTTCCTGAATAAGGAACTAAAACCTAATGCAACACTATGGTTCCTGAATGAGGAACTAAAACCTAATGCAACAATATGGTTCCTGAATGAGGAACTAAAACCTATTGCAACAATATGGTTCCTGGATGAGGACCTAGAACTAAAACCAAATGCAATGATATGGTTTCTGAAAGAGGACCTAGAACTAAAACCAAATGCAACACTATGGTTCCTGAATGAGGAACTAAAATCTAAAGCAATGGATATGGTCACCTGGATGAGGACCTAGAACTAAAACCTAATGCAACAATATGGTTCCTGAACGAGGAACTAAAACATAATGTGATGATATGGTTCCTGGATGAAGACCTAGAACTAAAACCTAATGCAATAATATGGTTCCTGGATGAAGAACTAAAACCTAATTGAACAGCATGGTTCCTGGGCGAGGAACTATAAATAAAAGCTGGTGCAGGTGCTGGTGCATTGAGGACAGGGATAGGACTCTGCAGCTGAATCACTTTCTGAATCAGAATGGTTTGATTCCTTGGTTCGGGGTGAACCCTCGTTGGGCGGCGCAGTGCAGACGTGAGGGTTCTGTGAGAAAAGTCTTCACTGCATCCAGAGTGAGACGGACGGACGGAGACGGACGGACGGACAGACGGACGGACGTCATTTTTCCGTTCTATCTTTGCGGCGTCACAGGCCGGACCCGACGCACCGCGCCGCTCTCAGGACGTTCCCAGGCCGAGCCGCCCGTCCCTCAGGACGAATCTGCCCCTCCCTCCCAGAGCGCACACACACACACACACACACACACACACACACACACACACACACACTCCCGCCTCATGATAGCATCAGCACCGGAAGATCTGCCAGCCACTGACAGAACCCGTTCTAATGTCCGGTGTGTGAACACACACTCACACACACATACACACACACTCAAAGACACACACACATTGACTGAAAGACACATACAACGACACAGAGACGCACACAGAGACACACACACACACACACACACACACACAACACACACACACACACACACACAAACAGACACACACAGAAACACACATTGACAGAAAGACACACACACAACGACACAGAGACAGACACAGAGACACACACACACACACACACACACACAGAGACACACACACAAACACACACAGAGACACACACAGAGAAACAGACACACACAGAGACAAAAACTCACAGAGACACACAAAGACACAAACAGACACACAAATACATAAACACACACACAGAGACACACACACACAAACACACATACATACATACAGACAGACACACACACACACACACACACGACAGGGACAGACACAAGACACAAACAGAGACACACAGACACACAAATACATAAACACACACACAGAGACACACACACACAAACACACATACATACATACAGACAGACACACACACACACACACACACGACAGGGACAGACACAGAGACACAAACTCACAGAGACACACAGACACACAAATACATAAACACACACACAGAGACACACACACACAAACACACATACATACAGACAGACACACACACGACAGGGACAGACACAGAGAGAGACACAAACTCACAGAAACGCACACACAGAGACACACACACACACACAAACAGAGACACACACACACACACACACACACACACACACACACACACAGACAAACAGAGACACAAACACACATGCAGACAGACACACATACAGACAGACACACATACACACAAACAGACACACACACACACACAGACACACACACACACACACACAGAGACACACACACAAACACACATGCAGACAGACACACATACAGACAGACACACATACACACAAACAGACACACACACACACAAACAGAGAGACACACACACACACAAACAGAGACACACACACAAACACACACATACAGACAGACACACATACACACACACACACACAGAGACACACACACTCATTACTGAGAGCTGAAGCGTCTCTCAGTGAGAACCACAACTGACTTCATTTATTTTACTTCTCGTTATTTGACCATATTTACAGAGGTAATGCAAATGTACACACACACACACACACGCACACACACACACACACGCACACACACACACACACGCACACACACACACACACGCACACACACCACAGTCCCCGAACCCTCCTCCTTTAGCAAACATATAACTACGGGTCACTAATTTCTCTCCCTGCAAAACACACAAAGACCAACAGACAAAAACACACAAGCAGTTGGGTTCCATTCTTCTGTTTTGGTTCTCATACACACACACACACACATACACACGCACACACACACACACACACACACACACACACACACACACACACACACACACACACACACGCTACCGCTGCGCCCGCTCTCATCTCAACACCGCCAGCAGGCGGCATTCCCACTGAGCAACAACACCACCCGCCGGGTTCCGCCGAACACCCGTCCGTGTCCCTCAGGCGTTACTGTACAGCGTTCAGAGGTGGAGTGAAGGACATTAGAACCAGATGTCCTGTCCACGTTTCGGCTCGGTGACGTCACCGTGTGCGGGTGAAGGGGAGCGGGGAGAAAAAAAAAACGTCCAAAGGGCATCATTACATCAAATTAGGGCAATTAGATCAGCTCTAATTTTACACCCGCTCGTTATATGACTCTTTAATTGACTCTTTAACTGACTCTTTATAGGACTCATGAGTCAGAGTGATGCCATGGCCCAACTATGTTCCCCGACGGAACCCGGCGTTCTCGAACATCTACGAAATAAAGCAGCTTTAATTAAAACGCGGCGGCGTTGGTTTAGTGGTTTGGCATGTTCTCCTCTCAGCGCTGGGCATTCCCGGTTCGAATCCCCATCTGGGTGGAGTGTGCATGTTCTCCCCGTGTCCACGTGGGTTTGCTCCGGGTTCTCCCGTTTTCTCCCACAGTCCAAAAACATGGATCAAGTCAATTGAGTTCTCCAAATTGCCCCATATAGAGTGTGTCTGTGTGAGTAAGTGTGTGTCCAGTGATGGATTGGCGTCCTGTCCTGGGTGTATCTGCCCGGCGCCCGAAACGTTCTCCCCTGGATGGGCATGGGGAACCCCCCCCCCCGCGACCCTAATAGAGGATAAAGCAGAAGATAATGAATGAATGGATGAATAATTAAAACGCCGGAACAACACGGAACCATTTATACACCGGGGGTTTAGGTCACGCCCCCTTTTTGTTCCACTTTGTAGTTCTACAGTTCCATTCTGTAGTCCATCTGTTGGTGTCCTGCAGTACACACTGTGTTCTCTGTTCTCTAATGGTCAGAACCCCAGTGGGTCCACCACAGAGCTGGGATCATAGGGTCGGTGCATTGAGCCTATCCCATCAGTGTACAATGAAACTACACTAAAACCCCCTCAGCGCATCCCTGTCACTGCGGAACCCCCCCCCCCCATACTGTACCATGTCGACTGATGATGTCATAAGAGGAGTCGGAGTTCCTGAGGAACGCCGCACAGGCGCGAGGAGAACATTCCGGACTCCGCACACAAGGTTCCTTTGTTAGGCTCTGACCGGGTTTCCAAACCCAGGACCTTCGGGGCTGTGAGGAGGGTCGCCCCGCTAGAGCGCCACCCGACGGGGTCGAAGCGAAGCGTCACGGTCACGGTCTTAATGACGCGGGACGGAACGCCGGCCGGTTCCCTCAGCACGCTTCCAGAATTCCATCGGGGTCACCTCGGAGGGCGAGTGATTTGCAGTAACCCCGAAAAAAAACAAAAAAAAAAACAACTACCCCTCTGCTGGTGTGCGG
Source organism: Corydoras sp. C115 (assembly GCA_019802505.1). Lineage (NCBI taxonomy): Eukaryota > Metazoa > Chordata > Actinopteri > Siluriformes > Callichthyidae > Corydoras > Corydoras sp. C115. The sequence continues at coordinate 303,064 of JAFMOC010000246.1, read as the reverse complement.
CTTAGAGCATCAACCCTTCAGGGAGAGAGAGAGAGAGAGAGAGCGAGCGAGAGAGAGAGAGAGAGAGAGAGAGAGGGGAACATAAGCAGGCCTGTCTGCCCCGGGGCCAATTCTCATGACATCACCACCCTTCTGGAATGCAAAAAGCCCTCGACCAGGGGGGCCAAGAAGGGAAGAGCTCGCTCTCTCTCCCTCATTCTCTCTCGCTCGCTCGCCCGCCCGCTCTCGCATTACATTCCAGTCTCCCGCACTTCTTCATGTGTGTCTTGGAGAACCCTGCCCTTCGGCCCCTTCTCGGGTTCTACACGTCGTCACGATGGAATTCGCTTCCTTCTCGGGTCGCGGCGGAGAATTTATTGAAAGGGATCGAGAACCCCCGCCTTCGACCCTCCTCAGATCTCAGACGGGGGGGGGGGGGGGCTGTGTGTGTGTGTGTGGGGGGGACGGGCGGGCGGGCGGTCGGGTCAGCCAATCGAGAACCTAGAGTTAGGGAGATAGTGGGAGTCAAGAGCAGGAGACCCCCGGGAGAACGACTTAAGTACTAATGACTCCTCAGAAAAGGTCACGGGCGGCGCGGCGGCTCGGGACGGGGGCCGGGTTCCTCGCGCGTTCCGTACGCGCTGCAGTGTACACGCGCGTTACGGCCGCGAGAGACGAACGTCAGAGACAAAGTCCACGTCTCATAATGCAGACGGAGACGATCAACATCATACTGATCTGAGGTCTGCGCTGGAGGTCCGAATCCCCATCTGGGAGGAGTTTGCATGTTCTCCCCGTCCTCTCCACGTGGGATTCTTCCGGGTTCTCCGGTTTCCTCCCACAGTCCAACAACATGGATACAAGCTTAATTGGCTGATAAATTGCCCCATATAGCGTGTGCAGTGGTAGATTCCCGCACTGTCCTGGGTGTATCTGCCCAGCGCCGGGGACGCTCTCCCCTAGAACCCCCCCCAAACGAAATGGTGGTTACCATGGCAACGAGAATGCTGTGTGTGTCTGACACGTGCCTCTCTTGGTCTCCCCCCCCCCCCCCTCCCTTCCCAAGATAAAAGTCGAGTACAAGATCAGCAGGAGCATTAATTATTTTTAAAAAGTCATCATAATATTAAAATTAAGAATTTTTTAAATTGTAAATTAATTTTATTTATTATTTATTTATAAATTTATTTATTTAGTGAACAGGATGGCGCCGCCTCCCCAAGCCCGTCAGCGAGGCGGTGTGGTAGTCGCAGTGACGCTGGATGACGTGAAAGGTGGCGCCCTCTATAGGAGGCTCCACTTATGATCGGTGTGCAGACATTATATGCTGAGTCAGCGCATGCAGCGCAAAGTGACCGAGGCGGAGACCGGAGAACGCCAGGTCACAATTCTGCGCCCGTTGATCACTCGTTTTTGGCAGAACACGGTCTACGTCGCGCAGTTCCCCCCCCCCCCCCCATCAGGGTAAATAGGTGAATTAAAGTCATACAGGTTCCAGGTAATTATTTTTCCTGATGTTAATACACAGATTCCGACATGTCTTCAGTATGAGTAAGAACGTGGACGTGTCCCGACTGGCTACGGAGCGCTGAACGGAGGCGCACAAGAACGTAAACACGACAAGCAGGGAACCGGACTGCGTTCCAGGTACAGTACGTCGACTAAACGTCGTCTGGGGAACCTGCTCCCGATGACGCCCAGGGGCCGGCCCTTGGGGTCTTCTGTGGGTCTTTTATGAATTTGGCCACTGTGAGGCCTCTGAGAATAAGGGAGGTGATGGGATAGGAGGCGAACCTCAGAGAAGCAGAGAGGTGATGGGATAGGAGGCAAACCTCAGAGAATAACAGGTGATGGGATAGGAGGCAAACCTCAGAGAAGCAGAGAGGTGATGGGATAGGAGGCAAACCTCAGAGAATAACAGGTGATGGGATAGGAGGCAAACCTCAAAGAATTATGGAGGTGATGGGATAGGAGGCAGCCTTTGGAGAATAAGGGAGGTGATGGGATAGGACGCAGCCCTCAGAGAAGCAGAGAGGTGATGGGATAGGAGGCAAACCTCAGAGAATAACAGGTGATGGGATAGGAGGCAAACCTCAAAGAATTATGGAGGTGATGGGATAGGAGGCAGCCTTTGGAGAATAAGGGAGGTGATGGGATAGGACGCAGCCCTCAGAGAAGCAGAGAGGTGATGGGATAGGAGGCAGCCCTCAGAGAATTATGGAGGTGATGGGATAGGAGGCGAACCTCAGGGAGGTGATGGGATAGGAGGCAAACCTCAGGGAGGTGATGGGATAGGAGGCGAACCTCAGGGAGGTGATGGGATAGGAGGTAGACCTCAGGGAGGTGATGGGAGCACTGAGTCGCAGGGTCAAAGTGCCAGTAAGGTTCACGGCGTTTCGGACGTTCTCTCAGCGCCCTCCTAAGCCAGCCCCCCCCCCCCCGACTCTTCGGTAACAGGAAGCAGCTTGGCCGATACACAATAGGCGACATCAAACAGCCCCACGGCGCCCCCTGCACACAGAGCACAGCCGGGCCAACCAAAACAGAACACACACGGAACCCGCCGAACAGGACGTTCCAGCCGCCGGGTTCCGTGGATTCCTCCGCGCAGGCCGTCCAGAGAGTCCAGGTGCCGGGGGTGGGGGGGGAGCACAGGCTTCGTCATGCCCCTGCACAGGACTGAGGTATTTGCCCCTCGGGGTACGCACGCCACCGCAATCAGGCTATTGAGTTCCAACAGCCCCGCCGGATTGTGATCTCACCCCTCGGAACCCTGCACGTCTCTGACTCGTCAGTACCGATGATCGGAGAACGTGACCGGGGGTCCCATGGGAAGGGCCCTTCATTGGTCGGGGGTTTTGATCACGGGGGGGCGACCCTCTGAGACCCCAGGTCGAGTGTCCAGTTTGGAATGGGTTCCAATCCCAATCCAATACGGCTGCCTGAAGCCTTCGGCGGAACCCCGAACCCTCATGGTTCCACAGGACGTTTCCAGGGTGGCGGATCCGGCAGGGCCGTGAGAACCGTGCCTGTCTGAGCAGGCTTCATTGCGCCCCCATGTGCAGGAATTGCACCACAGCGGGGC
>JAFMOC010000246.1:282500-292500 GCA_019802505.1 Corydoras sp. C115 | reverse complement strand
TATACACACTCGCACATGCCTCACACTCGCATATACACACTCGCACATGCCCTCACACACACACTTGCACATGCTCTCACACTCGCATACACACACTCGCAAATGCCCTCACACACACACTTGCACATGCTCTCACACTCGCATACACACACTTGCACATGCTCTCACACTCGCATACACACACTTGCACATGCTCTCACACTCGCATACACACACTTGCACATGCTCTCACACTCGCATGCACACACTTGCACATGCTCTCACACTCGCATACACACACTTGCACATGCTCTCACACTCGCATACACACACTTGCACATGCTCTCACACTCGCATACACACACTTGCACTCACACATTCGCACTCGCACACTCGCATACACACACTTGTACATGAGATTATGATTGCACACACAAGCTTAGACACTCGCACATGCGCTTATGCTTGCTTGCACGCACACACTCGCACTTATGCTTGCTTGCACGCACACACACTCGCACATGCTCACACTCGCACTTGCACTTATGCTTGCACGCACACACACACACGCACATCTATAATATGTAATCCATGTGCATCTCTCTCTATAAATGCATTATTTAAATGAGAAGTGAGTGTGATGATGTATAATTATAATTATGTAAATGAGAAGTGAGTGTGATGATGTATAATTATAATTATGTAAATGAGATGTGCGTGTAATGATGTATAATTATAATTATGTAAATTAGACGTGAGTGTGATGATGTATAATTATAATTATGTAAATGAGAAGTGCGTGTGATGTATAATTATAATTATGTAAATGAGACGTGAGTGTGATGATGTATAATTATAATTATGTAAATGAGACGTGAGTGTGATGTATAATTATAATTATGTAAATGAGAAGTGAGTGTGATGATGTATAATTATAATTATGTAAATGAGAAGTGAGTGTAATGATGTATAATTATAATTATGTAAATGAGAAGTGAGTGTGATGATGTATAATTATAATTATGTAAATGAGAGTGAGTGTGATGATGTATAATTATAATTATGTAAATGAGAAGTGAGTGTGATGATGTATAATTATAATTATGTAAATGAGAAGTGAGTGTGATGATGTATAATTATAATTATGTAAATGAGAAGTGAGTGTAATGATGTATAATTATAATTATGTAAATGAGACCGTGTCAGTGTGATGATGTATAATTATAATTATGTAAATGAGAAGTGAGTGTGATGATGTATAATTATAATTATGTAAATGAGAGTGAGTGTGATGATGTATAATTATAATTATGTAAATGAGAAGGGAGTGTGATGATGTATAATTATAATTATGTAAATGAGAAGGGAGTGTAATGATGTATAATTATGTAAATGAGAAGTGAGTGTGATGATGTATAATTATAATTATGTAAATGAGAGTGAGTGTGATGATGTATAATTATAATTATATAAATGAGAAGTGAGTGTGATGATGTATAATTATAATTATGTAAATGAGAAGTGAGTGTGATGATGTATAATTATAATTATGTAAATGAGAAGTGAGTGTGATGATGTATAATTATAATTATGTAAATGAGAAGTGAGTGTGATGATGTATAATTATAATTATGTAAATGAGAAGTGAGTGTGATGATGTATAATTATAATTATGTAAATGAGAAGTGAGTGTGATGATGTATAATTATGTAAATGAGAAGGGAGTGTGATGATGTATAATTATAATTATGTAAATGAGAAGTGAGTGTGATGATGTATAATTATAATTATGTAAATGAGAGTGAGTGTGATGATGTATAATTATAATTATATAAATGAGAAGTGAGTGTGATGATGTATAATTATAATTATGTAAATGAGAGTGAGTGTGATGATGTATAATTATGTAAATGAAGCTGTGATATCTGCTCACTGTGGACTCGACTTTAAAACCTGAAACTAAATCCAAACTGAACTTCCTGCAGGTTTTATAATATTTTATTTTTATGGCCGGCTTCCCCGGTCCGCTGCGAGAGCGCTGCGAGAGCGCTGACCCCGAGCAGACGCCGCGACTGTGACGCACACGGCCGTGAACTCTCACACACTCGCACAAAAGAGAGTGCTGATCAAAAGCAGATACGCTACCGAAGGAATGACTTTATGACGCATCTACAGTATCTGCACCGCCACGTCGCCATCGCGCCATCCGCCTATCTGCCCCCCCCCCCCCCCCCCCCACACACACACACACAACACACAAACCCCCCCCCCCCCCCCCCCCCCCCCCCCCGGTGCCAGTTTACAAACACAGCAAACACGGACATTTAGACATTTACGATTTTCAGAACCAAGAACCTGATCATTTCATCTCGACAGCTCCGCCCTTTAACCTACCGCTCCCACGCGGACACCGGGAGGACATGCAAACTCCACCCAGATGGGGATTTGAACCGGGAATCCCTAGCGCTGAGAGGAGAACATGCTAAACCACTAAGCCATCGTGCCGCCCACCTTTATGACACACTACATCATTATTTAAATTCATATACAGCACAAATTCACTTTATTGTATATATATTCATTCATTCATTCATTCATCATCTTCCGTTTTATCCTCTATTAGGGTCATGGGGGGGGGGTTCCTCATGCCCATCCAGGGGAGAACGTCTCGGGCGCTGGGCAGATACACCCAGGACAGGACGCCAATCCATCACTGGACACACACTCACTCACTCACACAGACACACTCTATATGGGGCAATTTGGAGAACTCAATTGACCTTGATCCATGTTTTTGGACTGTAGGAGGAAACCGGAGAACCCGGAGGAAACCCACGTGGACACGGGGAGGACATGCAAACTCCACCCAGATGGGGATTCGAACCGGGAATCCCTAGCGCCGAGAGGAGAACATGCCAACCACTAAGCCACCGTGCCATCCTCATACACTGGCCATACTCTACATATTTGTAATTGTAATTGTGTAATGACGACGTCTGATTTAATTTCAACATAATTAAGTTTCTTAACGAACGGACTCAACCCGCAGCCGTTTGTAACGAGTCGGCGGATTTCGGGCTTCGAGGAAGTCCAAGAACGCTGACGAGAGCGAGGAGCCCGGGACGTTTCACGCAAGACGACTTTCGGATCAGGCCCGAGAGAAATGCCGGGATAGGCCTCGAGCGCTCCGGTCACGCGTTGGCACGAAGCCAAACCCACTTCAGCATTTCAACACACGCTGATCTGTATTTACTCTGCAACCTGTATTCCTTTCACCTCATTCACTCGTCCCTCTATTCACCCATCCACCACCCTTCAAAGTCAGCCCCCCCTCCACCCTTCCGCCCCCCCTCCCCCCTCCTCCACCACCTCCTCCACCCTCCCTGTTTACGGCCTACGGTGAAATAAAAAAAAATTTAAAAAAAAGGGGCCGCCATTGTTTCAGTGAATACCTCAGTGGCACTTCAAACGAATGATTCACAGGAGACGTGTCTCCGGAGCGGCGCTCTATCTCCTCGCGCTTCCTTCCTGCTCGCGGCCTCTGCGTCCCCAAACTGCCCCCCCTCCCCCCCGTCCCCTGTCACCCCCCCCCCCCCCCCCCGTCCCCCGGCCGAAAAAAACAGCTCGGCGCTCGCGACATCGCCGCCGCGGTCACCCGTCACGTTGTTTTCTTCTTACTGATGACTGAACTTGGCTTTATTATAAGAGGAAAACCGTCTGAGGACTGACGGCAATCAGGAAACACACATGGAGAGGAAGCGCACACACACACACACACACACACTCACACACACACACACACACACACACTGACCTGGCATCGACTGAAGATATCGGAGGAGCTGAGGTGGACGTTGAAGTGTCTGAGGACTCGGACGGCCTGATCACGAGCCTTTTCAGAGCAGTCCAGAGTGAGACAGCGTCCCTCTGCAACCTGAGACCTCAACTACACAAATACACACACAAACACACACACAAACACACACACACACAAACACACACACACAATTATTAATTGCAGTTCAGAGTAATACTACACACATATACATATATATATATATATATATATATATATATATATATATATATATATATAGGTGACATGGTGGCTTCGAATCTCAATCTGGGTGGAGTTTCCATGTCCTCCCCATGTCCTTGTGGGTTTCCTCCGGGTTCTCCGGTTTCCTCCCACAGTCCAAAAACATGGATCAAGGTCAATTGAATTCTCAAAATTGCCCATATAGAGTGTGTGAGTGAGTGAGTGTCCAGTGATAGATTGGCGTCCTGTCCTGGGTGTATCTGCCCAGAACCCGAAACGTTCTCCCCTCCAGTGCTGTTTGCTGCGTGAGTGTGTGTGTGTGTGTGTGTGTGTGAGTGTGTGTCTGTGTGTGTTTGCGTGTGTGTTTGTGTGAGTGTGTGTCTGTGTGTGTGTGAGTGTGTGTCTGTGTGTGTGTGAGTGTGTGTTTGTGTGAGTGTGTGTCTGTGTGAGTGTGTTTATGTGAGTGTGTGTGAGTGTGTGTGTCTGTGTGTGTGTGTGAGTATGTGTGTGTGTGTCTATGTGTGTGTGTGTGTGTGTGTGTGTGTCTTGGGGAGACTAAATCACAACAGAACAGAGTATGAGGAGTGTAAAAACAAAACAATGTACAGAATGAAGCAGCAGGTGTATTTATATATTTATTTATATATTTATTTATATATTTCTTCACATATTTATTTATATATTTATTTATATATTTATTTATATATATATTTATTTATTTATATATTTATTTATTTATATATTTATTTATATATATTTATTTATTTATATATTTATTTATTTATTTATATATTTATTTATATATATATATTATATATTTATTTATTTATATATTTATTTATATATTTATTTATTTATATATTTATTTATATATTTATATATTTATTTATTTATATATTTATATTTATTTATATTTATTTATTTATATATTTATTTATATATTTATTTATATATTTATTTATATATTTATTTATATATTTATTTATATATTTATTTATATATATATTTATATATTTATTTATATATTTATTTATTTATATATTTATTTATATATTTATTTATATATTTATTTATTTATATATTTATTTATATATTTATATATTTATTTATTTATATATTTATTTATATATTTTATATATTTATTTATTTATTTATATATTTATTTATTTATATATTTATTTATATATTTATTTATATATATTTATATATTTATTTATATATTTATTTATATATTTATTTATATGAACTCAGACTCACAGACTGGAACGGCTGGCCGGATGTGAGGATGATGCGACCTTCATCACGTGCAATCTGTCACAGAGTGAGGACAGAGCAGAGCGTTAACGTCGTCATGAGGACACAGCGCTGACAGAGTCAGAGTCACGTCTGACCTCCGCTGCCACTCTGTGGTCGTCCGAGTTCTCCAGCATCAGAACGTCGACGCCGAGGCAGCGCAGGTACCTCCCCAGGCCCTGCAGCATGTTATCACAGACCACCCGCAGCTCCTGGGGCGCGATTCCGACTCCGACCTCATCGGCTCGCTGGCCGGTACGAGTGCCCTCGCACTGACGCACCTGACAGAGGGACACACAGAGACCCGGTGAAGCGGAGAACGGGTTAAAGCGAGGCGACTCGGGTCCGAGTGTTTATATGAGACAGTGGGGGTGAGTGTGTGAGGGTTCTGCGTGGTGCGAGACCCGGACCTTTCGCTCGGCCGCCTGCTTCTTCTTATCTTTAGCCTTTTTCTCCTTCTTGCTTTCAGCCGGCGGAACCGAGACGACAGAACGCAGATCGTCAGGAAGACCGAACCGCTTGGGTTCTGCCGAGAGGGTCAGATACACGTCTAACAGACAGTACTGCATCCACAGCTGAACCGAGAGAGAGAGAGAGAGAGAGAGAGAGAGAGAGAGAGAGAGAGAGAGAGCTTACAATATTTATATATAGATAATTTGTATGATGGTACATTATAGCATATATATATATATCATTCATTAATTCATTATCTCCCGCTTTATCCTCTATTAGGGTCACAGGGGGGTTCCCCATGCCCATCCAGGGGAGAACGTTTGGGGCGCTGGGCAGATACACCCAGGGCAGGGCGCCAATCTATCACTGGGCACACACTCACTCACACACACACACACACTTTATATGGGGCAATTTGGAGAATTCAATTGACTTGATCCATGTTTTTGGACTGTGGGAGGAAACCGGAGAACCCGGAGGAAACCCACACGGACACGGGGAGAACATGGAAACTTCACCCAGATTGGGATTCAAACCAGGAATCCCTAGTGCTGAGAGGCGAACATGCTAAACCACTAAGCCACCGTGCCACCCTATATATATATATATATATATATATATATATATATATATATATATATATATATATATATACACACATACATACACATATATATACACCTGTCCAGTGCCCAAAATGTTCTCCGCTGGATGGGCATGTGGAACCCCACCGCGACCCTAGTAGAGTATATATGTGTGTGTATATACTCTACTAGGGTCGTGGTGGGGTTCCACATGCCCATCCAGAGGAGAACATTTTGGGCGCTGGACAGGACGCCAATCTATCACTGAACACAAACTCACTTACACACTCTATATGGGGCAATTTGGAGAACTCAATCGACCTTGATCCATGAGGACACCGGAGAACCCGGAGGAAACCCACACGGGGAGAACATGGAAACTCCACCCAGATTAGGATTCGAACCGGGAACCTCTAGCACTTAGAGGAGAACATGATAACTGCCCTAAATAAATAAATATATAAATATTTAGACATACCTGCGTAGCGGAGCTGGCTCGTGCGAAGCGGCCGGCGTTCCCAGTTCGACAGCTGTTCGCTCTTGTCCAGCGGTTTGCCCAGCACCTGCTGCACCAGCAAACTCAACCCTTTCTCCGCCGGGCCCTCGTTCACCTCCACCGACCGGGAGCCGGTGCTCTGGCACCGACATCGCTGCAGCTAGAACAGAGAGCAGAGGGGAGTGAGGACAGAGAGAGGGAACCGACACAGAGCTCCAGACTGACACTGTCTGTTAGTTAGTGACCGAACCAAGTTCAATCTTAATCCATTGAGCAGGACGGCCACCTTGCGCAGGATGTATGCTGGGACCGTAAACGTTATGAACAGCGCCTCCAGTGGATGCGCTTTGAGCGGCGGCAGCGGGGAGTGGTGCGAGCCTGATTTATAAACACGTAAACGGAGCTTAGAAAGCCGAAAGCGTCCTGTAACCGGCCGTGAGATCGGTCAGAGGATGAAGCGGCGCGGATTTATTACCTGCTGGTGGACGTGGAGCAGGTCCAACACGCCCTTAACCTCCAGAGGTTCCTCCTTGAACTCGGGCCATGTGGCCACCAGACTCTTCAGATCCCCAGACATCCCATAACCACACACACACACACACACACACACACACACACACACACACACACACACACACGCACGCGGTTTCAAAACCACCGCAACCTGCAATATGTCCGCCACATGTTCCGTCCCCTCGCAACACTTCAAATGGTCTCAGGTCAGAGACTCCGGATTTACAATCAAGCAATTTAGTCTAGACTTCCCAAAATGCAGAGTGTGAGAGAGACACGCCATCTTCCCATGAACCCCCCCCATCCCCACCCCCCCACATTAAGAACAGCCAGCAGCCCTCCTGACTCAGTACAGAGGGTGGGGCAATTAAGTCACATCTGTAACAGAAACCAACCTTTAATATCAACCAAAGGCCTGGGACAACCCTCAAAATCAAAGGACCCCGGGGGTTTCATCAAGTTCCACGTTCACCGGACATTACAGTACAGTACAGTAAAAGTACTGTAGTAAAGTACAGTGAAAGTACACTTTAGTACAGTATAGTACAGTACAATACAGTAAAGTATAGTACAGCACAGTGTACTACAGTAAAGTACAGTACAGCATAGTGTAGTACAGTACAAAACAAAGTATAGTACAGTAAAGTATAATACAGTACAAAAAACAAAGTATAGTACAGTAAAGTATAATACAGTACAGTACAAAACAAAGTATAGTACAGTAAAGTATAATACAGTACAGTACAATAAAGTATAGTACAGTACAGCATAGTGCAGTGCAGTACAATACAATAAAGTGTAGTACAGTAAAGTACAATACAGTAAAGTAAAATAGAGTAAAATACAATAAAGTATAGCACAGTACAGTGAAGTATAGTACAGTACAATACAGTATAGTAAAGTGTAGTACAGCACAGTGAAGTATAGTACAGTACAACACAGTATAGTAAAGTGTAGTACAGTACAATACAGTATAGTAAAGTGTAGTACAGTATAGTACAGAAAGTACAGTAAAGTATAGTACAGTAAAGTATAGTGTAGTACAGTACAGTGTAGTAAAGTATAGTACAGTACTGTAAAGTATAGTACAGTACAGTAAAGTATAGTGTAGTACTGTAAAGTATAGTACAGTACAGTAAAGTATAGTGTAGTACAGTAAAGTATAGTACAGTACATTGTAGTACAGTATAGTGTAGTACAGTACAGTACAGTACAGTGTAGTACAGTACAGTACAGTACAGTATAGTGTAGTACAGTACAGTATAGTGTAGTACAGTACAGTACAGTATAGTGTAGTACAGTACAGTACAGTGTAGTACAGTGTAGTATAGTAGGTCCTTTTAACAAATGCTTTTTATCCAAAGCGAGTTATAGTCTGAGATACTGCCCCCGCTGGAGTAATGAGGGTTAAGGTTCCACTCCATCCACTCGGGGTTTGAACCTCCGACCCCTAACAACTCTAAGCCTTTAACTCTGTGGAAACAGTTTGGGGAAGGCCCTTCTGTTCCCTGCCGTCTGAGGAATAATGCAGCGCTCAGCACTTCAGCTTCACAGTGATGAAACGTTCTGGGTTCGAGTCCCAGGTTCCTGCATATCCTCCCTGTACCCCAATCTCCAGGTACTCCCGATACGCCGGGTCCCGCCACATGCCCTACAGGACGCACGATGAGGGGTCAAGCGGAGATACCTGCCCCATCCATAACGCCCCGGATCCAGATCCACAACGGTTGTGACTGACCCCCAATAGGATCAAGTCCCATGTTCATTATGGTCTCCAATGTGGGCCCTTGAGCAAGGCCCCTCAACCCGTAATTCTCCCCCCCCACCCCCCACCCCCAGCCGGAACCAATCGAATCAAAGGACATGCGTCCCTCCACCCGCCACTCACCCAGTTTGAGGACGGACTCGTCCGCGAGCAGGTTCCGGATCAGGGTGGCCGTGCGCCGGTGGTGTCCGAAACTGTGAGCGCACACGTCCAGCAGGAAGACCCGCCCCCTGACGGCCAGCTGGACCAGGGCGAGGCGCTGCGTGCACACGGTGCCGAACCCGGCCCTCCACTCCATGTCCACGCCCACTACAGACCCCGGCTGGACGGGAGGACGGGAGAACGGGGGTTAAGGGACTGGGGGGTGATTGGGTAACGGGCGGCGTCACCTGGAGGACCACGGTACCTGCAGGACCGCCTCCCCGCAGAGGTCCAGATGCTCCGGCGTCTGCAGGAAGTCCACTCGGTCCCTGGACAGGGGCAGCTGGTAGAACCGCAGCTGGTGAGACGGGGGCGTCGCCCAGGATTCCAGAGGGGAGTTCACCTCGTCTCTGGAACGAGAGAACACACGGCGGGGGTCACCGTCACCGTCGGCAGGTGGACACTGCGCGTCTCCGCGGCGCCGTCATCCTCACAGCTGATTGGACGAAGGGGTCTGCATCGCGTCCCACACCCCGTCGGGCAGTCGGTCTCGGGGGACGCCGTAGTGTCCGGCCCACTGAGCGGCCGCCTTCAGCCCGCTGTACTTCACCAGCAGCTCGACCAGCACCACCTGGAGCTCCACGCTGCCCTCTACAGTCACCTGCGGGAACGGCGACGCGCGGGAACGAGTTCAAACAACAGTAACGTGTTACGGCGTGATGTCATCAAACAGGATC
>JAFMOC010000246.1:180000-277500 GCA_019802505.1 Corydoras sp. C115 | reverse complement strand
GCATCGGTCCAAGGTTTGGCCACGCCCACTTTATGCTCCGTGTGATCGGTTCCCTGCACTGTGAAGATGGACTTTGTAGTTCTACAGTTCCATTCTGTAGTCCATCTGTGTTCTACACTACCTACTGTCCACTCTGTTCTAATGGTCAGGGCCCCGATAGTACCACCACAGAACCGGGGTTATTGGGTGGGTGCATTATTCTCAGTGGCGGGGGTGGGGGGGGGGTTGCCCCAATGCCCATCTGGACAAGAACGTTTGCGGGCGCTGGGCAGATACACCCAGAACACAGCGCCAATCCATTATAAGGCACACGCTCACTCACCATATAGTGAAAATTTAGATGGGGCAATTTAGTGCAGCCAATTCACCTTGAATCCTTTTTTTTTTTTTTTTTTTTACCGGAGAACCCGGAGGAAACCCACGAAAACACGGAGAGAACTTCAAAACTGGATTCTTGGGTAATCCACTGTAACCCATTTATTATTAGGATCATGGGGGGGGGGGTTCCCCATGTCCATCCAGGGGAGAACGTTCCGGGCGCTGGGCAGATACACCCAGGACAGGACGGCAATCTATCACTGGGCACCCACTCACACAAACTGTATAGGGGCAATTTAGTGCAGTCAATTCACCATGAATCCATGTTTTGTCGACTGTGGAAGGAAACTTGAGAACCCGGAGGAAACCAATGCGGACACGGGGAGAACATGGACACTCCACCCAGATTGGGATTCTAACCTGGATCCCCAGTGCTGAGAGGAGAACATGCCAAAGCATTACACTCCCTCACACAGACTCACTATAGGGGCAATTTAGTGCAGCCCATTCACCTTGAATCCATGTTTTGTCGACTGTGGGAGGAAACCGGAGAACCCGGAGGAAACCCACGCGGACACGGGGAGAACATGGAAACTCCATGTGTCCATGTTCTCCCTGTATCCGCGTGGGTTTCCTCCTGGTCCTCTGGTTTTCTCCCACAGTCCAAAAACATGGATCAAGTCAATTGAATTCTCCAAATTGCCCCATATAGAGTGTGTCTGTGTGAGTGAGTGTGTGTCCAGCGATGGATTGGCGTCCTGTCCTGGGTGTATCTGGCCAGCGCCCGAAACGTTCTCCCCTGGATGGGCATGAGGAACCCCCCCCCCCCTTGCGACCCTAATAGAGGATAAAGCGGAAGATAATGAATGAAAGGAGGTCTATATTTAAAATAAAAGGGGTAGAACGCGCTGGATCACGGTTCTGCGGCGGAACACCGACCCGCTTCGGTCCGAGCGCCATATGTGACTCTCTCGTCTACCCCCGGCGTTCCTCAGAACCTCAGAACCCCGGCGCCAGGGGCCCAAACCCGGGATGTTATTCCCATCCGGCACGCGATGCGATCGCCGGCACCGGCTTTCGAGTTGCCCCCCCCCTCCACCTGCCCCCCCCGCTCTCTCCACAGCGGGCGAGCGAGGCTGTGACATCCTGCCGCGGGGGCTCGGGTTCTCCGTGTGAGGGTGTGGGGGGGGGGTATTTACAGCATCTCTTACCGCCTCCAGCTCCTTCCTGCTCCACAGGTCAAAGAGCCGCTCTCGCAGGACGGCCGGTTCCGCACCTGAGGGAAACGGAGAACGTTCAGAGGCGCGTCCGAGTCCCCCCCCACCCCCCCACGCGGTCACCTCCACACGGACACTCGGCGGCGCTCCGGTCCTCTTTCCTGCTTCGTTATCAGCGCTCTCTTCCTTCCTCTCTCACTTTCCTGTGCATTGTTCTCGGCGCGAGAGCACAGCATGAGAAAGTCGGGCGAGATGGGACTCGGACCGTCCGTCCGTCCGGCCGGCGGGTCCGGCTTTCGGGGGGACGCGGTGTCCTTTCGGGGGGGACGCGCCGCCCGTTGGGGTCGGGGGTCGGGGGGACCGGAGCAAATGTGAGGTAATCAGACTTACATCTGATCATTACACTGATTTATGCAAATGTCATGATGAGGGTCCAATCACAATATAGAGTTCCCCCCCCCCACCCCCCCACACACACACACTTACCCCCCCCCCACACACACACACACTCCACCCCACCCACTCACCCCACCACACCAACCCCCACAGACTCATCCCCACAGACTCACTCCCACAGACTCACCCCACCACACCAACCCCCACAGACTCACCCCCCCGACAGACTCACCCCACCACACCAACCCCCACAGACTCATCCCCACAGACTCACCCCCACAGACTCACCCCACCACACCAACCCCCACAGACTCATCCCCACAGACTCACCCCCACAGACTCACCCCACCACACCAACCCCCACAGACTCATCCCCACAGACTCACCCCACCACACCAACCCACACAGACTCATCCCCACAGACTCCTCCCCTCAGACTCACCCCACAACACCAACCCACACAGACTCATCCCCACAGACTCACCCCACCACACCAACCCCCACAGACTCATCCCCACAGACTCATCCCCTCAGACTCATCCCCACCAGACTCATCCCACCACACCAACCCCCACAGACTCATCCCCACAGACTCATCCCAACAGACTCCTCCCCTCAGACTCATCCCCACAGACTCATCCCCTCAGACTCCTCCCCCCAGACTCCTCCCACCAGAATCATCCCCCCAGACACCTTCCCCAGACTCATCCCCCATACTCACCCCCTCAGACTCATCCCCACAGACTCACCCCCTTAAATTAATCCCCTCAGACTCCTTCCCTCAGACTCATCCCCCCAGACTTCTCCTCTCAGACTCCTCCCCTCAGACTCCTCCCCCCCAGACTCACCCCTCCCAGACTCCTCCCCCCCAGACTCACCCCCATCCGTCTCAGACTCACCCCCATACGTCTCAGACTCACCCCCTCAGACTCCTCCCCTCAGACTCACCCCCTCAGACTCATCCCCCCAGACTCACCCCCTCAGACTCATCCCCCCAGACTCCTCCCCCCAGAATCATCCCCTCAGACTCCTCCCTCAAACTCCTCCCCCCAGACTCCTCCCCCAGAATCTTCCCCTCAGACTCATCCCCCCCAGACTCCTCCTCTCAGACTCATCCCCTCAGACTCCTTCCCCAGACTCCTCCCCTCAGACTCACCCCCCAGACTCCTCCCCCCCAGACTCACCCCCATCCGTCTCAGACTCACCCCCCAGACTCACCCCCATCCGTCTCAGACTCACCCCCTCAGACTCCTCCCCTCAGACTCCTCCCCTCAGACTCCTCCCCTCAGACTCACCCCCTCAGACTCACCCACCCCAGACTCATCCCTGATGCCCCGAAACCCCGAGCCCTGCATCGTGGGACGAGCGGTTCAGAGTCACAGCTTCGCTGAGAACGTCACTCGGGAAACCAACTCCACCCTGAAAGGCGTTCACGCACCTGCAGGAAACCCCAACGCTGACTTAGTGAAGCGGAGGCAACAGTGCATCGTGGGAGAAACGGGGCAGCGAATCGGGGGGGGGGGGGGGGGATGGGGGTGCATGCACGATGTGCCTTTGAAGTGCCGGATGTTGCATAGGTGGAAATGCAAAGCCCCCCGTTTTTTTGTTTGTTTTTGTTTTTGTTTTTTCTGGTGGGGGGGGGGGGGGGGGGGTATGGAGGCTCCTCCTCCCCCTCCTCCCCCTCCTCCACCTCCTCCTCCTCCTCCACCACCCCACCCTTCTCCCCTTCATATCATTGTTACATGTGGATACTTCACACCGCATGAGAATTGTAAAAAAAAAAAAAAAAAAAAGAGGGTCACGAAATTACCATCTAATATGCGTACGAGGGGGAGGACTGACCGGGGGGTGTGGGGGGGTGGGGGGTGGGTGCATTGTCACTGAAGAGGTGCTGAGCCTTTGTGGGATTTGGGAACGATTTCGGGCCACAATGCTGCGAGAAGATGAGACATTTTCTCAAGGAGGAGGCGGGGGGAGGTGGGGTGGGGTGGGGTGGGGTGGGGGGGGTGCAGAAAAGGCAGTTTAACAATAGAGGAGCTGAGGGGAAGTATATGTTCCTTTGAGTCGCGCTGAAAGCAACTGCCCCGCTCACGCTGTGTGGCCAACACCTCGGTTCTCCTGCCCCCCCCCCCTCGGTCTTCTTCCCAGGAATGCCCCCCCCCCCCCCCCCCTCCTCCTCCTCCTCCTGCTCGGCTCTGTTTGTCTCGGATTTCCCCCGGAAAGGGCAACGCGGTGGCTACGGTGTTAAAGATCCGGCCTTCCTGAGTCGCAGCCTGGGAAAGCAGAGCAAAGGGCTTTTCTCTGTCCACACCTCCCCTCCGCCCCGGCGCTCACGCCGTCCACCGTCCACCGTCCACCCGTCCACCCGGAGCCGCAGGTTCACGCACATTACGGACAGAAATGCCCCGAATGAGAGTGTGACGGGATCCGCATTACACCTCCGCAGCTTTGTGTGGGGCAGAAGGAGACTGACTCTTGAGTCGTGCTGGAACTACAAATCACCCCCCCCCCCCCCACCCCCACCCTCGGGTCAGTGTCACTGCAGAACTGACGACTGATAAACAATCCACCACCCAAATGATACCCGTATCATTCATTCATCCATCCATTATCTTCCGCTTTATCCTCTATTAGGGTCGCTGGGTGGGGGGGGGGTGTTCCCCATGCCCATCCAGGGGAGAACGTTTCGGGCGCTGGGCAGATACACCCAGGACAGGACGCCATTCTATCACTGGACACACACTCACTCACACACACACACTCTATATGGGGCAATTTGGAGAATTCAATTGACTTGATCCATGTTTTTGGACTGTGGGAGGAAACCGGAGAACCCGGAGGAAACCCACGCGGACACGGGGAGGACATGGAGACTCCACCCAGATCGGGATCCGAACCGGGAATCCCCAACGCTGAGAGGAGAACATGCTAAACCACTAAGCCACCGTGCCGCCCTACCTGTATCATTATAAAATTATATTAGAACACCACAAACTCCATCTATATGGTGAGTGGAGCAGGGAGGGGGCGTGGCCTAACTTTCAGCTCATGCACTCCACATGGGGCGATTCGGAGCACTCAATGGACCTCGATCCATCTTTTTTCCGAGTGTGGACACGGGGGGGGTGGGGAAGGAGGACACCGAAACTCCACCCCGGTCGGGATTGGAACCAGGCGTGCCCAACGCTGGGAGGAGAACATGCTAAACCACTAAGCCACAGTGCCGACCCACACGGAATGTATTGCACCATTTTTCAAATCCCGGAAATCTGGGTGGAGTTTCCGTGTTCGCTCAGATTCAAGGTGAATGGGCTGCTCCAAGTTGCCCCTATAAGAGTATGTGTGGGTAATGGATTGGCGCCCCGTCCTGGATCTATTTACCCAGTGCCCGCAACTTTGGGCACTGGATGGGCATGGGGACCCCCACCCCCACCCCCACCTCCACCCCCACCTCCACCCCAACCCCAACCCCCACCCCCACCCCAACCCCCACCCTATTGGAGGACTAAGCAGAAGGTTTGCTCCACCTTGTAGGTGTTATTATTCGTGTTCTCCGTCCTCTAAGCCTCCGTCAGCGATGCAGGACGCTGCAGACGGGATGCTGGTGGAGGGACATTCGGGTGGAGGTTCTCAGGATTAGGGTGGCTGACCACCGCGAGCGGCGTCGCCAGCGTCTCGACCGACCCGGCGGTGCGATGAGGTGGACACCGTGTTCCCAACACACACCGACACACCACCGCCATCCCGTCAGTGTCACCGCAGCGGGCAGGAGACATCCACCACCGTCCACATCCACCCAGCAGCGTCCCCCGCGCCCTCACCCCGGCGTTCCGAGCGGGGAGATTGCGAAACCGGTTCCGTAGACGCTTTCGCAATCCGTACGTGACTAACGCATCGCACCCGAAGACGCGGCGAGTCCCTGCAGAGGGCTTAACCCAGCGCGTGACGGGACAGGGTTACACGGCGGCGCATGTTGCCACACACACACACACACACACAGCGCGGGAAACGTCTTCGAACCGCGCACACACCCCTGACGTACAGCACCCAGGCTTTTCCCATGACTCTCCAACACACCTCGCATTCTCCTGTCTTTGTCCTCACCCCGGCCCCATTCGGCAACACACACACACACACACACACACACACACACACACAGCGGGGAAAGCCGGACGGAAGGAGACAGTGGAATGTGGGTTATGAGGCTGCTAAATGGGAACAGTGAGAGTTATTGGACGGGACGAGCGCACACTTACGCCGGTCAGTATCGTCCTGCTGTGAACCCACCATAACACAACATCCCCAGCAGCAGCGTAGACTAAACACGCCGGACCGCTGATGCTTTTCATCACCCCGCTCTCAACTCTCAACTTCTTCTTTTTCTTCGCCCACACAGTTCAGAGTCACGGAGTGCACGGAGAGCCGGACGCCGGTGACCGATTTCATTAAAATCACTGCAAATAAATACCCTCGGTAGGGGTGTATTCAACAAAGGATTTTCATAGTCGGATCTGATTTGTCAGATTTTCCCTATAGTCGACTGATCGTCGAATCAGTTAAAATTTCACCACAAGATGTCGCTATAAGCGTGGTTTTTTTTAAAAAAATATATTTTTAATATTTTACTTGTTTTTCTAGAGCACTGTAAATGGGATTCTGGACTTTTTTCCACTTCAAAGAAAAAACCTAAAAAAAACTAAAAAACTAAAAATTAGGATGATTTTATTTGACAAAAGGCTATATATATATATAAGGAAAAACAAAGACATTTCATGTAAAAACTAATGCTTAGCAGCAGCCATGGGCGCCCCCATGTGGTCAAAATGGTACATTCGACTATGAGGTTCATAGTCGACTATGGTTCTCCGAATCGAAACGTCGAATCAGCGAATATTGCAGCTCACCCCTAACCCTCAGGAAAGGTCCTCATCGGGGGTCAAGCCGGCGCCCTCGGTGTATAACAAAGACAAAGTCCATTGCTGGGCTCATGCTCACTCAGACACACGATGTAGGGGCAATCTAGAGCAGCCAATTCACCTTGAATCCATCATTCTGGACTGTGGGGGAGGCAAAAAGGAGAACCTGGAGGAAACACGGAAAGGCCACCAGGGGGCGGGATTCGAACCTGAGATTAACTATCTGGACCACTATGCTGCACTGATGATGGCGGCCGGGGGGGGGGGGGGGGGTGGGGGGGGGGGTGTTCACTATGCCCATACAGTGGAGAAGGTTCCGGACCCTGGGTAGGTACACCCAGGACAGGGCACCAATCCATCGCTGGGCACGCACATTATTATAGGGGCAATTTAAATAGAGGCAATTCACCTTGAATCCTTTCACCTTGCAGACGTGTTACCAACTAGAGTCATGGTGGTGGTGGTGGTGGTGGGGGGGGGGGGGAGGTTTCCACATACCGGGTGCTGGGCAGATACCAATCAATCGCTGGGCACACACTCACTCACCTGCCAAGACACAGACTAAATAGGGGCAATCTACAACAGGCAATTCACCTTGAATCCCTGTTTTTGTACTGTGGGAGGAAAACATGGACACTTCACCCAGATCGGGATTCGAACCTGGATCCCCAGCGCCAAAGAGGCAGACGTGTTACAAACTAGGGTCATGGGGGTGGGGGGGTTCCACCTTGTCCATACAGTGGAGAACGTTCCGGGCGCTGGGCAGATACACCCACAACGGGGCGCCAGTCTATCGCTGGGCACACACTCACTTACCTGCCAAGACACAGACTAAATAGGGGCAATTTACAACAGACAATTCATCTTGAATCAGTGTTTTTGTACTGTGGGAGGAAAAACACGGAGACTCCACCCAGATCAGGATTCGAACCCGGATCCTGGTGGCTGGACAATTGACCCTCGACCCCACGGTGCCACCCGGGTATATAATATAACGAGTTGAGGGTTAGGGTGCTTGATCAAGGGCCCTTATTACCAAGGGCCCTTATATTTAGTGAGCTTGAGAATTTACCCTTCAGACTGATAACCCAACACTAAGCAACCACAGCACAAGTGCCCTTATACCCCACGTGTACCCTGCAGTGCCCGCTTTACGCCCAAACAGGATGTTTTCGTATTTTCGGGTCAGCGCTGATTACAGACTCGGCTCTGAAGCGCTCTGCGCACCCGTCAGGTTGGTGGCTGTGCAATTATGGATTAAGGCACTTGTTTAAAAGCAAAACAGTCTGTCTGCGCAGCCGGCAGACGAGGGATTTGCTCTCACGGTTCTCTGTTATTCTTAGAACTGAAGCTCGAGTCCACCGCCACCGAGCCATATCCTCACGAAAGGTACTTAAATGGTGTTTTCCAAACCTTACCCTGTGTTCCCGCAGCGTGGCTCATTGTTCCGCAGACGATGGAGCCTCGTTACGCAGTTTCCTTAAAACAACAAAAAAAAAACAGTCACTTTAAAGAAAACAAGACGTTATTTATAAACGCACACATTAGTTTAGAACCTCTGTCTCATTTACAGAGGGACAAACTGAGGGGGGGGGGCAACTTCAGTTCCCATCTATCTATCTATACACACACATATACATATACACATATATATATATATATATATATATATATATATATATATATATATACACACACACACATACGTTATTTGTAAACACAAACAGATAAACACAATTAGTTTAGAACCTCTGTGTCACTTACAGAGGGGGCAACTTCAGCATCTCTATGTCTATGTACATACCTATCTTTCTATGTATGTATAGACACACACACGTTTTTTATATATATATATATATATATATATTATATATATATATGTGTGTGTCTATCTATATCTATCTATCTATCATATATACATACATATACATATATATATATATAATATATATTATATATATACGCACATGTTTATACACACACACACTATATATATATATATATATATATATATATATATATATATATATATATATATATATATATATATATATATATATACTCATACATACACCCCCATGACCTGGATCAGCGGTGGATGATAATAGATGGATATACACATACGCATATATTTGTGTATGCAGTTACAAATGATTCCAGTAGGTGGCAGAGCTGAGCAGCCCTAATTTGTTGATCATCTCAATGAGCCTCTTGAAGATGCTTTGTGTGAAACTCACTTTAAAGTGGATAATGATGATGATGATGATGATGATGATGATGTAATTAATGCAGCGAGAGGTTATATAAACAGGATCAAACAGTTTGGGGAGGGTCCACAACCTACAGAATGTACCTACAGAATGTAAGGAACCACACCACAAGTGCCCTTATACCCCACATGTACCCTGCAGTGCTCGTTTTACGCCCAAACAGGATGTTATAAATATATATATATATATATATATCCATCCATCCATTATCTTCAGCTTTATCCTCTATTAGGGACACGGGGGGGGGTTCCCCATGCCCATCCGGGGAGAATGTTTCGGGCGCTGGGCAGATAGACCCAGGACAGGACACCAATCCATCGCTGGGCACACACTCACTCTCACACACACTCTATATGGGGCAATTTGGAGAACTCAGTTGACTTGATCCATGTTTTTTGGACTGTGGGAGGAAACCGGAGAACCCGAAGGAAACCCACGCGGACACGGGGAGAACGTGGAAACTCCACCCAGATGGGGATTCGAACCGGGAATCCCTAGCGCTGAGAGGAGAACATACTAAACCACTAAGCCACTGCCGCCTGCCCATAAAATATATATATATAAATATATATATGAAATGCAAATACAATATATAAGAAATGCAAAACAAATGAGAGCAACTTTCTACATTCAAAACCTCCGGCCTCCACCAGGTGGCGCTTCGTTCCACACGCAGCAGCTGCAGAAACCTCAAACTCTGAAAACCCTAGAACGCAGATCTGTTCCTGAATGGTTCCCCCCGTCTCATGTGGGTTCCAGAGAGCCCCGGCGAGTCCGGGTCCTCACGCTGGCTCTCTCACAACGCCGCAGCTTTCTCACCGAGGAACATTTCACACTCACCCCCCCCCCCCCCCCCGAACCCATCTGGACATTTCATCACCCGAAATCTAGGGATTCGCAGAGGTTCTCGGTTCTGACATCTGATAGTGGGCGGGGCTGCCGTGCGGTGGTGGGATGCCGGGCGGAGGTTCAGAACTTTTGGTTGGGGGGACGAGGGCCTGAGGTGCAAAAACACCAAGCACCTGATCCCACACGTACAGAGGGCTCCTTTTTTTTTTCTCACACTGACTCACACCGTCTCTCTCTCTCTCTGTCTCTCTCTCTCTCTCTCTCTCACACTGTCTCTCTCTGTCTCTCTCTCTCTCTCTCTCTCACACTGTCTCTCTCTCTCTCTCTCTCTCTCGCTGTCTCTCTCTCTCGCTGTCTCTCTCTCTCGCTGTCTCTCTCTCACACTGTCTCTCTCGCTGTCTCTCTCCCCCTGTGGGAATGGCAGAGCAGGCCAGGGCAGACCGCCAGCTGGACCGGTGACATACTTCTGTTTTTTTTTTTTTTTTTTTTTCTCTCTCTGCAGCCGAGTCTGAACTGTTTCTCATTCTCGCTCAGCTCCCTGAGGAGGCTCCTGGCATAGAACCTCAGCCTGGAGGACTTGCACGACCTTCTACTGCCACCACGTGGACAAAACTGAGGGGGACAACATCACTGAGCAGGAACACACGGGGGGGTAGAACACAAATCATTAAATCTGCCATCTATATAAATATATATATATTCATCCATCCATTATCTTCCACTTTATCCTCTATTAGGGTCGTGGGGGGGGGGTTCTCCATGCCCATCCAGGGGAGAACATCTCGGGCGCTGGGCAGATAGACGCCAATCCATCGCTGGGCACACTCTCACTCACACAGACACACTCTATATGGGGCAATTTGAAGAACTCAATTGACCTTGAGCCATGTTTTTTGGACTGTGGGAGGAAACCGGAGAACCCGGAGGAAACCCACGCGGACACGGCGAGGACATGCAAACTCCACCCAGATTGGGATTCGAACCGGGAATCCCCAGCGCCGAGAGGAGAACATGCTAAACCACTAAGCCACCATGCCGCCCCTCCATGGGTTTTTCAAAGGCAAATGAAATGCTCTAGATTGCCCACATATGTTCCATGTTCTCCCCGTGTCCGTGTGGGTTTCCTCCGGGTTCTCCCCACAGTCCAAAAACATGGATCAAGGTCAATTGAGTTCTCCAAATTGCCCCCATTTAGAGTGTGTGTCGGGCGGCAAGATGGCTTAGTGGTTTAGCATGTTCTCCTCTCAGCGCTGGGGATTCCCCGGTTCGAATCCCCATCTGGGTGGAGTTTCCACGTTCTCCCCGTGTCCGCGTGCGTTTCCTCCGGGTTCTCCGGTTTCCTCCCACAGTCCAAAAACATGGATCAAGTCAGTTGAGTTCTCCAAATTGCCCCATATAGAGTGTGTCTGTGTGAGTGAGTGTGTGTCCAGTGATAGATTGCCCCCCTGTCCGGGGTGTATCTGCCCGGCGCCCGAAACGTTCTCCCCTGGATGGGCATGGGAACCCCACCCCGCGACCCTAATAGAGGATAAAGCGGGAGATAATGAATGAATGAATGAATTAAATGAAATGAGTTTAATTTACTCACTCAGGAGCAGCAGCTGACACCGTGGGTCTTCCGCGGGGAACCAAACACGCGGGGCTTCGGTTGCACACGGACAATTCTGTACGCGTTTTGTCACGTGCGCGCGCTGTGTTTGTGTTTAAAGCGTGTCTGCGTTACAGTTTATAAAGTTTAAATTAAAGTTTAAAACGCAAACCAAATATAAAAAATATATATAAATAAATAAATATATATATATATACAGTTAACACGCCGACGTCCTTTCCACAAGTCATTCATTTGAATCCAGGAATCGACTCTTCACACTTCAACGAATCATACGTTCTCTTCTAATTCGCACCGTTATTTTTTATTCATTCATTATCTCCCGCTTTATCCTCTGTTAGGGTCGCGGTGGGGTTCCCAATGCCCATCCAGGGGAGAACGTCTCGGGTGCTGGGCAGATACACCCAGGACAGGGCGCCAATCCATCGCTGGACACACACTCACTCACACATACACACTCTATATGGGGCAATTTGGAGAATTCAATTGACTTGATCCATGTTTTTGGACTGTGGGAGGAAACCGGAGAACCCGGAGGAAACCCACGCGGACACGGAGAGAACATGGAAACTCCACCCAGATGGGGATTCGAACCGGGAATCCCTAGTGCTGAGAGGAGAACATGCTAAACCACTAAGCCACCGTGCCGCCTGTTATTTTTTATTATTATTATTATTATTTTTTTAGCTTTGTGCTTAAAGTCTACTCCAAGTTGTGGGTTACACCGAATAGAACCTTTATTTGTTTTATTTTATTTTATTTTATTTTTTTACTTCACAAACATCTCGAGAGTGGTTGATCGAGTGTGTGTGAGTGTGAGTGAGTGTGTGTCCAGCGATAGATTGGCGTCCTGTCCTGGGTGTATCTGCCCAGCGCCCAAAACGTTCTCCCCTGGATGGGCATGGGGAAACCCCCCCCCCCCCAAGACCCTAATAGAGGATAAAGCTGAAGATAATGGATGTATATATCTTTATTTCTATTACATTTTTTACTTTTTAAAATTTTTATTATTAGTGGGGCGGCACGGTGGCTTAGTGGTTTAGCATGTTCTCCTCTCAGCGCTGGGGATTCCCGGTTCGAATCCCATTCCGGGTGGAGTTTCCATGTCCTCCCCGTGTCCGCGTGGGTTTCCTCCGGGTTCTCAGGTTTTCTTCCCACAGTCCAAAAAACATGGATCAAGTTAATTAAGTTCTCCAAATTGCCCCATATAGAGTGTGTCTGTGTGAGTGAGAGTGTGCCCAGCGATGGATTGGCGCCCTGTCCTGGGTCTATCTGCCCAGCACCCAAGACGTTCTCCCCTGGATGGGCATGGGGAACCCCACCGCGACCCTAATAGAGGATAAAGCGGGAGATAATGGATGAATGAATTATTAGTGGGGTGGCACGGTGGCTTAGTGGTTTGGCATGTTCTCCTCTCAGCGCTGGGGAATTCCCGGTTCGAATCCCATCCGGGTGGCGTTTCCATGTCCTCCCCGTGTCCGCGTGGGTTTCCTCCGGGTTCTCCGGTTTCCTTCCCACAGTCCAAAACACATGGATCAAGGTCAATTGAGTTCTCCAAATTGCCCCATATAGAGTGTGTCTGTGTGAGTGAGTGTGTGCCCAGCGATGGATTGGCGCCCTGTCCTGGGTGTATCTGCCCAGCGCCCGAAATGTTCTCCCCTGGATGGGCATGGGGAACCATGCGCCCCCCCCCTCCCCTCCCCTCCCCCCCGCGACCCTACCAGAGGATGGATCATGATTGGATGGCAAAGGAACAAGTTAGGGAATCGATTCGGGGATTCGGTCAACCGATTCCCCTACGTTTTCACGCAGAGTCGACTCCGTGCGGACGGGACGGTTGGAGGAGGATGAGGAGCGCTGACTCTCGGAGTTAAAAGGCGGTGTGTTTTTCGGGCAGCGGCGGGCGGCACCGCGGCGGGGTGGAGGTGGAGGTGGAGGTGGAGGTGGCTGCACGCCCGCAGCTCTGCAGGGCTTTGGGGATCGCGTTGCGCCGATGTTTTGTGAGGAGAGCCGCCGTTCGGAGCCCGCCGCCTCGCCGCCGGCGCAACTTCCCGAGGTGAAGCGTTAAACCCCCCAAAATAAACCCCCCGGTCTCCTCCACCTCCTCACCTTTCACTCACATCCACCGCCTTTAACGCGTCTAACGAGGGCAACTTAATTAATTAATATAATCAGCATGTCGACAGTTAAGTTCGGTTAGCATGCTAACGTGTAGCGTGTTCTGTAAATAGAACCTGAACTACGTCACTTTTTATTATTCTTTTTTTTTTATTCTTTTTTTTTTTTTTTTTTTTGCTTCAAAATGTCAAAGAGATGGATGGATGGATGGATGTTGTCGGTGGTTGTTGTCGGTTGTTGGGAATCCGCTGTGTAATGCCCGCGGCGGCGGTTGCGTACTTTATTAATGTGGCTGCTGTAACTGCACCGCGTTAATTCTGTCTGTGTTTCTGCATTTATATTATTTTTGAGATACTATATTATTTTTTATTATTTTTTTTTATATTTTTTACTTTATCACGTGATCAATAGTGATCAGGAGTAATTGTTGTGTATTGTTTGTGTAGTGTATGACGCAGCCTAGGCCACGCCCCCTCACATGTTGAGATCAGACTGGTCAGCTGTTTTTGACAGGGTCACAGTCTCATGTCCATGTCCATCCAGGGGAGAACGTTTCGGGCGCTGGGCAGATACACCCAGGACAGGACGCCGATCTATCGCTGGACACACACTCACTCACACAGACACACTCTATATGGGGCAATTTGGAGAACTCGATTGACTCGATCCATGTTTTTGGACTGTGGGAGGAAACCGGAGAACCTGGAGGAAACCCACGCGGACACGGGGAGGAGATGGAAACTCCACCCAGATGGGGATTCGAACCGGGAATCCCTAGCGCTGAGAGGAGAACGTGCTAAACCACTAAGCCACCGTGCCGCCGATTTATATTCATTCATTATCTTCTGCTTTATCCTCTATTAGGGTCGCAGGGGGCGGGGGGGGTGTTCTCCATGCCCATCCAGGGGAGAACGTTTCGGGCGCTGGGCAGATACACCCAGGACAGGACGCCGATCTATCGCTGGACACACACTCACTCACACAGACACACTCTATATGGGGCAATTTGGAGAACTCGATTGACTTGATCCATGTTTTTGGACTGTGGGAGGAAACCGGAGAACCCGGAGGAAACCCACGCTGACACGGGGAGAACATGGAAACTCCACCCAGGTTGGGGTTCGAACCAGGAATCCCTAGCGCTGAGAGGAGAACGTGCTAAACCACTAAGCCACCGTGCCGCCGATTTATATTCATTCATTATCTTCTGCTTTATCCTCTATTAGGGTCGCGGGGGGGTGTTCTCCATGCCCATCCAGAGGAGAACGTTTCGGGCGCTGGGCAGATACACCCAGGACAGGACGCCAATCTATCGTTGGGCACACACTCACTCACACAGACACACTCTATATGGGGCCCGGAGGAAACCCACGTGGACACGGGGAGAACATGGAAACTCCAGTGTATGAAGCAGCCTAGGCCACGCCCCCTCACATGCTGTGATCAGACTGGTCAGCTGTTTTTGACAGGGTCACAGTCTGAGGCCTGGCGCAATCGGACTGGACTGCGAAGCTGGCACACTAGCAATTTGAGACCGGTGTTCCCTAGAGGAACCCGTTCCAAAATGTCTTTGTTGGCTCCACCAACCACATCACGATTGAATCAGATGGATTCCAGTGCCAGTGGAGAACATGGGAACCTGAAGAACATCGGTTTGACAAAATTCGAGGACGTCACACGTGAAAACGCCCCCCTCTCACATCATCAATTTCTTACACGTGCTATAGAGATGGATACAGAACAGGTATCATTAGGGTGGTGGATTGTTGATTGTCGGTTCTGCAGTGACACTGTTGAGGTGAGGGGGGGTTAGTGCAGCAGTGCTGGGATAGGAATAATGCACCCGCCAAATAATCCCTGCTCTGTGGTGGTTTTGTTGTTTTTGTTGGCTCCACCAACCACGTCATGATTGAATCAGATGGAGATCTGCCGGGGAACCCCAAGAACATCTCTTGGATGTCATGAAAATGTCCTCGTCAACTATGGAGAACCAAACTGGAACCTTCGTACAGTTCACAACGTGAGGTCCTGAATCACACTCGGATCTTCTCTGATCAGTACGTGATGAACGCGGTGACATCACCAGCATGGAACAGCGATGCTGGACACCGATAGTGGACGCGTCCAAAAGCCAAACATCTGATGGACATTTTGACCTCGATCTAATCAGGAACTCTTCATCACACGGTCCCCTAACGTTCTCCATGCGTTCCACAGGCCGGTGCGGAGAGCGTGGCGTCTTTGTGCGAGAGGCAGCAGCGCTGTGTGAAGGCCTCCATCGTGTCCAGCTGGCAGCTGGTGGAGGCGCAGGACCAGCTCTGCGGGCTGGAGCTGCACGGGTCCGAGTCGGCGGAACAGGCCCGCGCTCGGGCCCACGCCTCCTCCTCCCACCTCTCGCAGACCGAGCAGGAGTGGAGGATGAAGGAGAACATGCTGGACGCCCACTGCGGCCCCGTCCCCGGCGTGGAGATCAGCCACGGCGGCTTTGACAAGGTAGACGAGCCGCGTGATGCGTTAATTAACACACGATTAACTCCGGGAATAATTATTTGGTACTTTAACGGGTTACGTTGTTTCTACGTTCGTTAGAGCATCATAAGCGATTCCCGGCCGGAGACGAGTGATGCGGAGCAGGACCGGAGCTTGACGTTCGTGCAGAGACACGAGCAGGAGGTGAAACATTTCGGTAAGTCGTCCGGACGTCCGCTTCGGCAGGATGTCTTGTGCGCGCCGCTGTAACGAGGCTGTGGGCGTGGCCCTCTGCTTATCAGGGATGCTGAGGAGGTGGGACGACAGTCAGCACTTCTTGGCGCAGTCGCCGCATCTCATCTGTGAGGACACGGCAAATTACCTGATCTTATGGTGCTTCCGGCTTTACAACGAACAGGTTTGTTTGTCTATATATATATATATATATATATATTTAAAAAATCGGATCCTTTAATCTGATTGGCATTCGTATTAATGCATGATATATCCATTCATTATCTTCCACTTTATCCTATATTAGGGTCGGGGGGAGGTTCCACATGCCATCCTGGCAGATACACCCAGGACAGGACGCCAATCTATCACTGGACACACTCACTCACACAGACACACTCTATATGGGGCAATTTGGAGAACTCAATTGACCTTGATCCATGTTTTTGGACTGTGGGAGGAAACCGGAAAACCCGGAGGAAACCCACGCGGACACGGGGAGAACATGGAAAGTCCACCCAGATTGGGATTCCAACCGGGAATCCCTAGCGCTGAGAGGAGAACATGCTAAGCCACCGTGCCACTGTATATAAATATATATATTAAAAATACATCCATCCATTATCTTCCACTTTATCCTATATTAGGGTCGGGGGGAGGTTCCCCATGCCCATCCTGGCAGATACACCCAGGACAGGACGCCAATCTATCGCTGGACACACACTCACTCACACAGACACACTCTATATGGGGCAATTTGGAGACTTCAATTGACCTTGGTCCATGTTTTTGGACTGTGGGAGGAAACCGGAGAACCCGGAGGAAACCCACGCGGACACGGGGAGAACATGGAAACTCCACCCATATTTGGATTTGAACCGGGAATCTCTAGCGCTGAGAGGAGAACATGCTAAACCACTAAGCCACTGTGCCGCCTATATATATATATATATATTTAAAAAATCTGATCCTTAAATCTGATTGGCTGAGCCGTTTTTCTTTCAGCCGTGACATTTTAACAATAACACACCCCTCTGAGCGCTTCACATTCGTATCAATGCGTGATATACAATACACTTATTCCCGATGTTTTCCATAAACTGCGTTCTGTAATTTGGCCACTAGATGGCAGTGTTTGTTGGAATCCCGTCTCACATCACCACCGTCTCTGTGTGTGTCTCAGAAGGCGGCGCTGATGGAGCAGGTGGCTCACCAGGCGGTGGTGATGCAGTTCATCCTGGAGATGGGGCGCAGCGTGCAGCAGGACCCCCGCGCATGCTTCCGCCAGTTCTTTCAGAAAGCCAAAGTAAGAACGCAGCACAGCCGACACTCAGAAAGTATTTTACACAACGTCCATCCGTCCATCATCCTCCACTTTATCCTCTTTTAGGGTCGCGGGGGGGGGGGGGGGTTCCTCATGCCCATCCAGGGGAGAACGTTTCGGGCGCTGGGCAGATACACCCAAGCCAGGACGCCAATCTATCACTGGACACACACTCACTCACACATACACACTCTATATGGGGCAATTTGGAGAACTCAATTGACCTTGATCCATGTTTTTGGGCTGTGGGAGGAAAGCGGAGAACCCGGAGGAAACCCACGCGTACACGGGGAGAACATGCAAACTCCACCCAGATTGGGGATTCGAACCGGGACTCCCTATCGCTGAGAGGAGAACATGCCAAACCACTAGGCCACCGCACCGCCCACACAATGAGCATGATAAAATATTCCAAACATGGCGGCACGGTGGCTTGGTGATTAGCATGTTCTCCTCAGTTTTGAATTCCAATATCCCCCCCCCCCCCCCCCCCGCCGGTTTTCCTTTTTTTTTTTTTTTTTCCAAAATATGTGGATTCAAGGTGAATTGGCTGCTCTAAATTGCCCCTTCTTACATATTTATATATATGTATGATACTTATATATATGTATCTGTGTGTGAGCGAGCGCATGTGTGTCCAGTGATCGATTGCCCCCCTGTCCTGGGTGTATCTGCCCAGCGCCTGAAACGTTCTCCCCTGGATGGGCATGGGGAACCCCCCCACCACCCTCACATATGACTAAGTGGAAAGTAATGAATTAATTAATGAACATTTTAAACCCAAGATGGCAGAAATAACTCTCGGCCCACGCGCTGCAGGTGGGGCAGGAGGGGTACTTGGACGTCTTCCACACTGAACTCGAGGCCTTTAAGAGGCGGGTCATCGAGTACGCCGCGAAACCGAAGGTGGACACGCCCAAGGCCGCCGAGCAGCAGATGCCACCGGGATGCCGCCTCGACCCCAGAGAGGTGCTGGAGTCTCTGCCCCCTGTAAGTTCCTGCCGGTCCCCATCGGCGCGCATGTGGCACGTGGGTGGGGGCTGGAGTACCGTATTTTCCGGACTATGAGGCGCACCTGAAAGCCTAAAATGTTCCCAGAAATCAGACGTGCGCCTTATAATCCGGGGCGCCTTATACGTGTACTGAGTTCCAAAATCTATAAAGTATTGTTGTGCGACCGGGTGTTTTTTTTGTCCACACATCGCCGCCCTGGTGGTCTGTGACTCCATGCGCGCTCATCTCACAGAAAAGCCGAGTGAAGGAAATGAATCCGGAGCTCGCCGTCATTCCGGGAGGATTAAATAAAGAACTCGGACAGCTGGACGTTGGGGTAAACGGGGCGTTTAAAGTAAAGTCGCGGGCGGCGTGGGAGCGATGGATGATAGACGGCGAACACACGTTTACTAAAACTCGGGAGGCGGCGGCGGGGCGAGTTACGCCACCATCTGTGAATGGGTTGTGGACGTCTGGGCCGAGGGTTCTGCCGTGACCGTCGTCCGAGCTTTCACGAAAGCCGGCGTCGTCGCCGAACGGCCGCCCGGAGACGAGACGGACTCGGACATCGATGAGAGGGAACGCCGGAGAACTCGATAGAGAACCAGCTTTTTAATTCAGACACAGAAGACGAGGACGCTGATGGATTTGTGGGAGAAGAGGGATTTAAATAATGTGTGTTTTGTTCCGTAGTAGAATAAACTGCAATTATAAATCAGCGTTCTGCATCCTTTACTTTTCTTGTAGATCGTATGTTTTAGCGAGTGCCTTATAATACGCTGCCGTACAGAATAAGTACCGTACAGAAATAGAGTCCCTAATTCAGACTGCACCTTATAGTACGGTGCGCCTTATACGAGGGACAAATACAGAAATAGACCCCGTAATTCAGACTGCGCCTCATGGTCCGGAAAATACGGTAATCTGGAGTCCACCCGCCTCACCCCGCCATACTGCACAGCATCCACCCCGCGGCTCACTGTTGTTTCATTCCCTGCTCTGACAGGAGCTGAAGGCGTGTATCCAGTCTCAGGACATGCACATTCTGCAGAACGTCCTCAGCACCATGAACCCACAGGTATGGAACATCTACCCCAGGGTTCTGTGGAGGCGGGTCAGGTGACCCTATCGTAGTCGTCACAGATTCTCCACACGGGGGCGAGCGTCTTAACATCCATCTTTTCTTAATGAATCAATGTGGGGGGGTATTTCCTACAAAAATAAAAATCCCCCCCCCAAAAAAAAAATCTTATAGAAAGCCTTTTCAGAGGATGGAGGGGGTGGGGGCAACTGTGCAGCAGCAAACAAGCTACTGTCTTTAATTACGTAGTTAATTACGTAGATATCTACAAGTTGGTGGATGTGTGTGATGGAGGGTACATTGTACAGTGCATTACCTCCATCTGTCACCAGGGGGTGCTGTTGTCTATTATTTGCATGTAAGCAACTGGAACTGAGGCAGAGTTCATTTTTAATTCATTATCTTCCGCTTTATCCTCTATTAGGGTCGGGGGGCGGGGGGGGGGTTCCCCATGCCCATCCAGGGGAGAACGTTTCGGGCGCTGGGCAGATAGACCCAGGACAGGACGCCAATCCATCACTGGGCACACACTCACTCACACACACACACACACTCTATATGGGGCAATTTGGAGAATTCAATTGACCATGATCCATGTGTTTTGGACTGTGGGAGGAAACCGGAGAACCCAGAGGAAACCCACACGGACACGGGGAGTAACATGGAAAACTCCACCCAGATGGGGATTCGAACCGGGAATCCTGAGAGGAGAACATGCCAATCATTAAACCACCGTGCCACCCATGGGGAAAATGTTATTGAACAAAAAAAAAAACCTGTTGCTGTTCCTCGTTTGTCCACCGGGTGTCAGACTTACACTGTTCATCTAAAGAGGACGATCAGCGGCTCGTTGCCAGGAAGAAAGTGAGGCTTAAAGAGGAAGGATTACATAACGGGGCTAATCTGTTGACCGGGGGGGTGGAGTGGAGGTGGGGGTGGAGTGGAGGGTGGGGCAACTGTGCTCATCCAAACCTGCTTGCTGTTGTTTGTGAAATCTGCCAGGTGGCGGAGTATCACGTGCGGCGCTGCCTGGAGGCGGGGCTGTGTACGCATCTCGGGCGCGGCCTCAAAGAGGAGGAGTCCGAAGCGGACGAGTCGAGAACGATGGAGACGTCCTAGCACCCCCCCCTGCCCCCCCTGCCCCCGGGGGCTTTTGGGTCGTGTCGAACTTTCACACTAAACGGGAATCGCATGAGGAGGAACCACGGCGAGGGGGCGGGGCTGCGTTCAGAGCTTTTTTTGGGGTTTTTTTGTTTAGTTTTTTTTTGTTTTTTTTGTTTTTTGTTTTTTTTTTGTTTAGTTTTTTTGTTTAGTTTTTTTTGTTTTGTTTTTTTTGTTTTGTTTTTTTTGTTTTTTTTGTTTAGGTTTTTTTTGTTTAGTTTTTTTGGTTTTTGTTGTTTAGTTTTTTTTTTGTTTTTGTTTTTTTTTAGTTTTTTTGTTTTTTTTTTTTGTTTTTTTTTGGTTTTTTTTGTTTTGTTTTTTTGGTTTTTTTTGTTTTGTTTTTTTTGTTTTGTTTTTTTGTTTTTTGTTGTTTAGTTTTTTTTTTGTTTTTGTTTTTTTTTAGTTTTTTTGTTTTTTTTTTTTTGTTTTTTTGGTTTTTTTGTTTCTCGCGCTGCAACGCGTGCTGCACTTTATAGCGGACGGTGTCGATGGAGGATGTAAATAGAAGCGGGTCGTCCGGGTGACCGGGGCGTGGCTCTCGGCTCTTTGGCTGCGTGTTTTGCTCGTAATTTTTATTTTTTTTAATTTTTATTTTTTTAAGTAGGCATACGAATGAGCAGAGGGGGCGGGGCCTCGCGCCTTCACGCTCCACCAATTAACCAATCAGGTTAACCAGTTAACCATTTTATCAGCTCCACCCGTCAAACGGATGTTGACCTGAACCTCCACAGGGGGGCGGTGATGGAGTTCTAAACGTCCCCCGGATTGCACCACCTTGTGGATGTGAAACGGTAGGTCATCCTGTCTACCCGTTATTCCAACGCACCCCAGGTCATCGTCGCGAGTGGGCCGTCCTTATTTGAGGTGTGCACACCCCCGATGCGCTGACCCGTGGAGGGGTCTCCGTTTTCTTCCGTTCCTCAGGTTGGAACCCGGATCAAGTCAAGCCTGGATTAAATGAGCCCCGATTTAAAATCCGACTAAAGCCTGGCTTATTTATTTGGGGATGCAGTGTTACATAATCAGCGGCGAATGTTTATGAACCCCGGCGTTTGTGCTCGCGAGTGTCGCCCTGCCGCGCAAATAAACATCCATCCATTATCTCTGCTTTATCCTCTATTAGGGTCGGGGGGGGGGGGGGGGGGGGGGGGGAGGGGGGGGTTCCCCATGCCCATCCAGGGGAGAACGTTTCGGGCGCTGGGCAGATACACCCAGGACAGGACGCCAATCTATCACTGTACACACACTGACTCACACAGACACACTCTATATGGGGCAATTTGGAGAACTCAATTGACCTTGAGCCTTTTGGACTGTGGGAGGAACCCGGAGGAAACCCACGGGGAGAACATGGAGACTCCACCCAGATGGGGATTCCAATCAGGAATCCCTAGCGCTGAGAGGAGAACATGCCAAACCAGCATGCCTCCCAAGTTAGAACATACCTCTGGGTTCTAATTTCAGGATCGTTTTAAGTACCAAAAGTTTTTATTGTCCGTCCATTATCTCCCGCTTTATCCTCTACTGGGGGGGGGGGGTTCCCCATGCCCATCCAGGGGAGAACGTTTGGGGCGCTGGGCAGATAGACCCAGGACAGGACGCCAATCTATCACTGGGCACACACTCACTCACACAGACACACTCTATATGGGGCAATTTGGAGAACTCAATTGACCTTGAGCCATGTTTTTGGACTGTGGGAGGAAACCGGAGAACCCGGAAGAAACCCACACAGACACGGGGAGAACATGGAGAACTCCACCCAGATGGGGATTCGAACCGGGAATCCCTAACACTGAGAGGAGAACATGCTAAGCCACCGTGCCACCCTTGCAAATAAACATTTGCTGTGAATCTTTCGGCTCGGAGGGCATTTGCAGGGCTTTCTGCCCCCCTGTGGGGCAGACGTCGCCGATCGGGGGCCTCTTCTCTCCCCGTGTCTGGCTGGATGTCCCGGCTCCAGGCTTCCGTTGAAGTCCTCCGCGTCTCCGATGTCCTGAAGACATCTGCTTCATCAGACTCCTCTCAGACGCGAGAGCTAATCATAGCCGTGGTGTGAAATGGAACCTCTCGCATGGTTTTAAATTCGCGGCATACGCAGCGTGTGGAACTCGCAGCGCTCTCTGATCCGAACCAGGATTCTTATTATCAGAGGGAAAGCCCTGGTTTATTAAATCATTCATTATCTCCCGCTTTATCCTCTATTAGGGTCGCGGTAGGGTTCCCCATGCCCATCCAGGGGAGAACGTTTCGGGCGCTGGGCAGATACACCCAGGACAGGGCGCCAATCCATCGCTGGGCACACACTCACTCACACAGACACACTCTATATGGGGCAATTTGGAGAACTCAATTGACTTCATCCATGTTTTTGGACTGTGGGAGGAAACCGGAGAACCCGGAGGAAACCCACACAGACACGGGGAGAACATGGAAACTCCACCCAGATGGGGATTCGAACCGGGAATCCCTAGCGCTGAGAGGAGAACATGCTAAACCACTAAGCCACCGTGCCGCCTTTATTAAATCAGAGGTAATTAAATAATTTTAAATATAAAACGTAATTAATTAGTGAAGTGCCATGTTCTGTAACCTTAGGTTCTTTAAGATGTTCCTCGGGGTGGGGAGGTTCCCCATGCCCATCCAGGGGAGAACGTTTCGGGCACGGGGCAGACACACACTATATGGGGCAATGTAGAGAATTTAATTTACCTTGAATCCATGTTTTTTTGGACCGTGGGAGGAAGCCCATGTGGAATACATCCATCCATTCATTATCTTCCGCTTTATCCTCTATTAGGGTGGGGGGGGGGGTTCAGGCGCTGGGCAGATAGACCCGGGACAGGACGCCAATCCATCGCTGGACACACACACAGACACACTACATGGGGCAATTTTGAGAATTCAATTGACTTGATCCATGTTTTTGGACTGTGGGAGGAAACCGGAGAACCCGGAGGAAACCTATGCAGACACGGGGAGAACATGGAAACTCCACCCAGATGGGGATTCGAACCGGGAATCCCCAGCGCTGAGAGGAGAACATACTAAACTGCCCACAGGGAAAATGTTATTAAAAAAATTTAATTTTCAATAACCGTAAATGCTGTTCCTCGTTTGTCCACTGGGTGTCAGACTTACACTCTGTCCATCTAAAGAGCTTGAGAACTATGACGGCGTGGAATGAGTCCATCTCTCCAGGTTCGAATCCATGTTCCCCTTGTCCTCCCATTGTCAAAAAACATGTATTCAAGGTGAATTGGTTGCTGTAAATTGCCCCTACATAGTTAGTGCCCATAGGTTGTGCCCAGTGATAGATCGGCGCTCTGTCCTGTATACCCCTCAAAGTAAGTAGAACTACAAAGTTGATGTATATGGGGGGTGGAGCTAAAGGGGGGGGTAGACAGGTGGAGGTGTATTTAATTATTTAATAACGACGTGACCTCTGATCAAAAGGCTATTTAAAATTTATTCTGGAATTAATGAACAGTAATTAATTACTAATCATTTACAAACACAGTGCACTGACACGAAAACAAATCACTCAGCTGATTTAAAGTCTGCGAGGTCCAATTAACGAGGAGCGGAATTAATTAATCAATCAATTGATTAGTTAATGGGAACGTTAATTATTTGATCTCAGTTTAATCAAAACGCCGAGCTTTCGGCGGCCCAAACTGTTAGGCTGCAATTAACTATGACATCATCGACGGACAGGACAGGTTCTCTTTAGAACCTCCTTTAGAACGTCCGATGACGGACGGGTGGAGGACCGAGCTCACGGACGGCGAGGTGAGGACGAAGCGTCGGCGTGTTCTGATGAAGGCGTGGTCGTTCGTGTGGAGATTGTGTTCATGGACAAATGAATTGGGACTCCGATCACTAGAGTGCGGTGTTGCATTCCGTCCTGTTGAGACGGGGTCGTCACTGTCGCCTTGTGGAAACAGTTTGGGGAAGGCCTTTTTGGTGTTATGGCGTGACCGTGACCTGGAGTGCATGTGTGTGTGTGTGTGTGTGTGTGTGTGTGTGTGTGTGTGTGTGTGTGTGTGTGTGTGTGTGAAGTCAGTAGTTAAGAGACACCCTTCAGCTTCCTATTAAGACAAATGAATTGGGACTCCGATCACTAGATTGTGGTGTCACATTCCGTCCTGTTGAGACGGGGTCGTCACTGTACCCTTGTGGAAACAGTTTGGGGAAGGCCTTTTTGGTGTTACGGCGTGACCGTGACCTGGAGTGTGTGTGTTTGTGTGTTCTGTGAGGTCCTATTAAGACGAATTGGGACTCCGATCACTAGATTGTGGTGTCGCATTCCGTCCTGTTGAGACGGGTTCATCACTGTGCCCTTGTGGAAACAGTTTGGGGAAGGCCTTTTTGGTGTTACGGCGTGACCGTGACCTGGAGTGTGTGTGTTTGTGTGTTCTGTGAGGTCCTATTAAGACGAATTGGGACTCCGATCACTAGATTGTGGTGTCGCATTCCGTCCTGTTGAGACGGGGTCGTCACTGTACCCTTGTGGAAACAGTTTGGGGAAGGCCTTTTTGGTGTTACGGCGTGACCTGGAGTGTGTGTGTGTGTGTGTGTGTGTGTGTGTGTGTGTGTGTGGTCAGTAGTTAAGAGACACCCTTCAGCTTCCTATTAAGACAAATTAATTGACCTGGAGAGTGTGTGTGTGTGTGTGTGTGTGTGTGTGTGTGTGTGTGTGTGTGTGTGTGTGTGAGGTCAGTAGTTAAGAGACATCCTTCAGCTTCCTATTAAGACGAATTGGGACGCCGATCACTAGATTTCGGTGTCACATTCCGTCCTGTTGAGACGGGTTCATCACTGTACCCTTGTGGAAACAGTTTGGGGAAGGCCTTTTTGGTGTTACGGCATGACCTGGAGTGTGTGTGTGTGTGTGTGTGTGTGTGTGTGTGTGTGTGTGTGTGTGTGTGTGTGTGTGAAGTCAGTAGTTAAGACACCCTTCAGCTTCCTATTAAGACAAATGAATTGGGACGCCGATCACTAGATTTCGGTGTCGCATTCCGTCCTGTTGAGACGGGGTCGTCACTGTACCCCTGTGGAAACAGTTTGGGGAAGGCCTTTTTTGGTGTTACGGCGTGACCGTGACCTGGAGTGTGTGTGTGTGTGTGTGTGTGTGTGTGTGTTCTGTGAGGTCCTATTAAGACGAATTGGGACTCCGATCACTAGATTGTGGTGTCACATTCCGTCCTGTTGAGACGGGGTCGTCACTGTACCCCTGTGGAAACAGTTTGGGGAAGGCCTTTTTGGTGTTACGGCGTGACCTGGAGTGTGTGTGTGTGTGTGTGTGTGTGTGAGTGTGTGTGTGTGTGTGTGTGAAGTCAGTAGTTAAGAGACACCCTTCAGCTTCCTATTAAGACAAATGAATTGACCTGGAGTGTGTGTGTGTGTGTGTGTGTGTGTGTGTGTGTGTGAGGTCAGTAGTTAAGAGACACCCTTCAGCTTCCTATTAAGACAAATGAATTGACCTGGAGTGTGTGTGTGTGTGTGTGTGTGTGTGTGTGTGTGTGTGTGTGGTCAGTAGTTAAGAGACACCCTTCAGCTTCCTATTAAGACAAATGAATTGACCTGGAGTGTGTGTGTGTATGTGTGTGTGTGTGAGGTCAGTAGTTAAGAGACACCCTTCAGCTTCCTATTAAGACAAATGAATTGGGACTCCGATCACTAGATTGTGGTGTCGCATTCCGTCCTGTTGAGACGGGTTCATCACTGTGCCCTTGTGGAAACAGTTTGGGGAAGGCCTTTTTGGTGTTACGGCGTGACCTGGAGTGAGTGTGTGTGTGTGTGTGTGTGTGTGTGTGTGTGTGTGTGAGGTCAGTAGTTAAGACACCCTTCAGCTTCCTGTTAAGACATGGGTTGTGTTGCGGTGGACAGGTTGAGTAATGCACCGCAGGATCAGAGTCGATCATCTGAAATGGCGGTTCAGTCTCAGCCCCGCCCTCTCGGGGGACGTCCCGGTCCCGGTCCCGGTCCCGGTCCCGGCGGGGTCAGACCTCAACACAGCCCCGCCCTCTCGGGGGACGTCCCGGTCCCGGTCCCGGCGGGGTCAGACCTCAACACGTCCCCGCGCCTCTGTCCCGGCCCTGTGGGACTTTCTTGGTCAGGAAGGCGTGAACGCGAGGCCAGATCTTATTGGTCTCCGTCCCGGAGAACGTGGACAGCACTCCTTTACTCCTGTTGGTGGACAGAGCGGAGAACCAGGATTAGAGACATGTGTTCGAGCGCGGTTAACGGAACGTCACGTCGGCTCGTTATGCAGACGTTTTTATTAATTACTGATGTGATGGACGAGGTCAGAACATCCCATCCATTATCTTCTGCTTTATCCCCTACTAGGGTCGCGGGGGGGGGGGTTCCCCATGCCCATCCAGGGGAGAACGTTTTGGGCGCTGGGCAGATAGACCCAGGACAGGGGGGCAATCTATCACTGGACACACACTCACTCACTCAAACACACTCTATATGGGGCAATTTGGAGAACTCAATTGACTCGATCCATGTTTTTGGACTGTGGGAGGAAACCGGAGAACCCGGAGGAAACCCACACGGACACGGGGAGAACATGGAAACTCCACCCGGATGGGGATTCGAACCGGGAATCCCTAGTGCTGAGAGGAGAACATGCTAAACCACTAAGCCACCGTGCCATCCATGAGGTCAGAACAGTCCGGGTTAAAGAACACACCATTATAAAGTTGTTTTTTTTTTTTTTTTTTTTTTTTTTTTTTTTTGAGAAACACAAGGCTTTCGGTTCTAAAGCTTTTCACGTCGACGTGTTCTGCGTGAGATAAGAACCCGAGAGACTTCCTGAACGCTGAAGATAACGACGTCGGTTCATGGTCTTCTGACGAGGTCTCGTAATCCACACTCACAAGATCTGAGGGCTACAAGCCTGGTTGCCACAACTACTACAATCACTCATAATCAAAGGTTGCCAAATCTACTATAATCTTTCAATGACAAAGGTTCCCACAACTACTGTAATCCTTCATTAACATCGATTACTACAACTACCATAAGGCCCCAATAACAAAAGGTTGCCAAATCCTCTATAATCCCTCAATGACAAAGGTTGCCACAACTACTGTAATCCTTCATTAACATCGATTACTACAACTACCATAAACCCTCAATAAAAGGTTGCCAAATTTACTATAATCCCTCAATGTCAAAGGTTGCCACAGCTACTGTAATCCTTTGTAAACATCAATTACTACAACTACCATAATCTCTCAATAACAAAAGGTTGCCAAATCTAATATAATCCCTCAATGACAAAGGTTGCCGCACTACAACTATGTAAGGCCTCAATAACAAAACGTTGCCAAAGCTACTACAATCCCTCAAACAATGGTTGCCTCGACTACAATAATCCCTCCACAAACAAAGGTTGCCACAACTACCGTAATCCCCAAGTAACAAAGGTCACCACAACTACTGTAATCTGCAAAATACTGCAAAAACAAGGGTTCCACAAGTACGATAGTTCTCATGACAGTTGCCGCAACTACCACGAGAATAACGTCAGAGTTCTGTGTGTGTTCTGAAAAAGTGTTTAAAGACGACTCGCCTGTAATACTCCAAAACCGGTTCCGTCTGGTTTTTTCATAAGCCTTGAGGAATCCCTAGTGCTGAGAGGATGAACATGCTAAACCACTAAAGCCACCGTGCCCCCCCCATCCATGAGGTCAGAAACAGGGTCCGGGTTAAAGAAACACACCAGCTATTATAAAGTTTTTCTTTTTTTTTTTTTTTTTTTTTTTTTGAGAACACCCAAGGCTTTTCGGTTCCTAAAGCTTTTCACGTCGACGTGTTACTGCGTGAGATAAAGAACCCGACGAGACTTCCTTGAACGCTGAAGATAACGACCGTCGGTTCATGGTCTTCTGACGAGGGTCTCGTAATCCACACTCACAAGATCTTGAGGGCTACAACGCCTGGTTGCCCACACAACTACTACAATCACTCATAATCAAAGGTTGCCAAATCTACTATAATCTTTCAATGACAAAGGTTCCCACAACTACTGTAATCCTTCATTAACATCGATTACTGTACAACTACCATAAGGCCCCAATAACAAAAGGTTGCCAAATCCTCTATAATCCCTCAATGACAAAGGTTGCCACAACTACTGTAATCCTTCATTAACATCGATTACTACAACTACCATAAACCCCTCAATTTCAAAAGGTTGCCAAATTATACTATAATCCCTCAATGTCAAAGGTTGCCACAGCTACTGTAATCCTTTGTAAACATCAATTACTACAACTACCATAATCTCTCAATAACAAAAGGTTGCCAAATCTAATATAATCCCTCAATGACAAAGGTTTTGCCGCACTACAACTATGTAAGGCCTCAATAACAAAACGTTGCCAAAGCTACTACAATCCCTCAAACAATGGTTGCCTCGACTACAATAATCCCTCCACAAACAAAGGTTGCCACAACTACCGTAATCCCCAAGTAACAAAGGTCACCACAACTACTGTAATCTGCAAAATACTGCAAAAACAAGGGTTCCACAAGTACGATAGTTCTCATGACAGTTGCCGCAACTACCACGAGAATAACGTCAGAGTTCTGTGTGTGTTCTGGAAAAAGTGTTTAAAGACGACTCGCCTGTAATACTCCAAAACCGGTTCCGTCTGGTTTTCATAAGCCTTGAGTCGGCGGGTCACCGTCTCCGGGGCGTCGTCGTCCCTCTGATGCAGGGGTTCTCCCGTGACGTCATCCAGACCCTGCGAAGCAGAGAGAACGCCGAGTGCATT
The DNA here is from genome assembly GCA_019802505.1 of Corydoras sp. C115. Classification (NCBI taxonomy): domain Eukaryota; kingdom Metazoa; phylum Chordata; class Actinopteri; order Siluriformes; family Callichthyidae; genus Corydoras; species Corydoras sp. C115. The sequence continues at coordinate 247,750 of JAFMOC010000246.1, read as the reverse complement.
CTGTTAATGATTTAAGGTGCGAGCGGCGTGCAGCTAATGACACGCCCACTTCATTACAGCGCTGCAACGGAACACCTGGACCCGCCCTGGGGCACGTCGGCCGTCTCCACGACCCCGGGTGCTTTGGAAACACTTGATTCTTGTTTTCGGTTACCTAAACAATCGATTAGGGTTCTGCTGGAGGAACGCCGCCTCCTGCTGATGAAAGTAAACACAGCCTTATAAGGGCAGAAGCGCTTCCTTAAAGCTGAAGGATACGTGACCTTCCATTAACTTGGGTTTTTTTTTTTTCTCGGTCTCCATGGCCCTGCGCCGCGACATGTGACTGCTGTACAAACACTGCTTCACAGTGTTCCAGACGCCTCAGATAAGGTGGGAACACAGAGCTGGTTCTTAATGCAGCGCGTTCACTGTGGAACTGATGAGTGTATTTACATACATGGTTTAGGAATTGTGCAGTGTATATATATACATATATATATATATATATATATATATATATATATATACTACACTATTGCTCTACCATTACTATTTATTATTGACTATTAGACTACATATATATATATATATATATATATATATATATATATATATACATATATAGTCACTATTAGTATTACACTATTAGTCTATATATATATATATATGTAGTGTAGTGTGTGTACATATTATTATATATATATATATATATATATATATAGTATATATATATATACACACACTCACACACACACACACATACGTACATATGACTATATGTATATGTACGTATGTGTGTGTGTGTGTATATATATATATAATATGTACACACACCACACTACATATATATATAGACTAATAGTGTAGTATGTATATATATACTATATATCTATATCTATATATACATATATATGTATATATATAGATATAGATATATATATATATACTGGTGTACTGTCTGCACCAGTATGTGGTGTATTGTATATGCTGTATCTTTATATAGTATGTATTGTAGTGAGGTTTATTTAAATGAACGCCGTCTGTAACGAGCAGGTTCCTCGTTTACTCAGTAACCTTCCATCGCACCGGCGGCATCTTAATGAGCGGAACAAAGGTCTGCTGCCAACAAAGGGCTTTTGTTCCTGACTATAATAACCCTGTCCCTCTCGCTGACACTGAACAAACTCCCACTGAACCCACTCCCACAGAACCCACTCCCACAGAACCCACTCCCACTGAACCCACTCACACAGAACCCACTCCCACAGAACCCACTCACACAGAACCCACAGCGTTCTGCTGATTATCTTCCATTTGATCCTATTGCTAGAGACTATGATCAAGGGGGGGGGGGGGGTTCCTGATGTCCATCCAGGGGAGAGTGTTTGGGGCCCTGGGCAGATACACCCAGGGCAGGGGGGCAATCTATTGCTGAATACACACTCACTCACTCACTCACACGAACACACAGTATATGGGGCAACTTTTTGATTATTTAATTTACCTTGAATCCTAGTTTTGGGATTTTGGGAGGAAGGGGAAGTGTTGAGAACATAAAGGAAGGTTAAGAGGACATGGGGAGAACATGGAAAACCACTCAGATTTGGATTATATATATATATATCACTGGGGGGGTGGGGGGTTCCCTATGCCCATCCAGGAGAGAACGTTTCGGGCGCTGGGCAGATAGACCCAGGACAGGACGCCAATCTATCACTGGACACACACACACTCACTCACACACACACACTCTATATGGGGCAATTTGGAGAACTCAATTGACCTTGATCCATGTTTTTTTGGACTGTGGGAGGAAACCGGAGAACCCGGAGGAAGATTCCTGAACCATTCAACTATCCTGAGTTTTACTTTATTTTATTACTTTTACTAAATTACTTATTAGTATTATATTTATTAAATTACTTATTAGTATTATATCTATAGTATTATTACTATTATATATATACTAAATTACTTATTAGTATTATTATTAAACCCTTACGTCTGTATTGTTGTTGGATGATGTTGTGCATCGCGTGTTGTTGCAATGAAGCAAATAAAAAAAAAATAGTTCCACAAGGCGGAACCAAAAATTTGGGAGGCGTGTTGCACTCCAGACCGAGTTGCTGGTTGCCCCTTCAGGTGTACACACCGCTGCGCATGCCGTGCTCGGTGCAGCTCAGTTTGCCCCACGCGTGGAATAAAAGCACGCAGGCGACCCACGCTGACGCGTTTGGAGGACTTACAGAAGTTTGGAGTGAATTACAGCAGCGCGTGCGGAGCGAGAGCACGTGGTGCTGCGAACACGTGGTGCTGCAGGTAAGTTTGTTTGTTTACATACCGATAACCAGCGCTGATTACAAACTACGTGACCGACTTCCACTTAATGCCCGTTACTTTTAAAACACTAAATTAATTAAACCTCCGCTTCTTAATTAAACCGATTAATTAAACCTCCGACTCTTTAATGAGATTGTAAAATCAGCCACGTGCGAATCGCGCTGATGCGCATGCGCAGTTAATCCCTCGCGTTTTAACCTAGGTTTCAGACTCGGCGCGATCTCGCGGCATTAAACTTACAGTTTATCGTTTATTGCTTTACGTTTCTTTATACGACCTTCGCGCACAAACTCCCAAAATCTAAACATATAGCGCGCGCGCGTGTATTTACTAATATTCATCATATTAGGTTTTTTATTATCATATTAATTTATTTAACATAGGATTGTGATTGCTGTGCCGCGGCGGCGAACCCTGCTTTAATTTCGGGTGTCCAGATGTCCAGATGTCCAGATGTCCCGCTCTGTGAGGGACAGTCCCGCGATTTCGTTACTTTTGCAGTAAACCGAGTCGTCGTCCCGCTTTGTTATTAAAAATCATGCCGCAGTTTTAAAACGCCTGCCATTGGTCGGCTGTGCTGTCTGTTATCCGGGGTGGAGGCGGGCTGTTTGAATATCAGCCAATCGGCAACGCGGACGCGTGTCCGTTCAGTTTAACTGTAGACAGTCGCGAGTTTTAATTTGGTAATCGTTGTGAAATCGTATAAAAGCTCAACGTTTATTATGTTTTCTTACGTTAGAGAAAGCGGCATTTAAATAAGCTATACAAGTTATATTTACGGTGGCTTAGTGGTTTGGCATGTTCTCCTCTCAGCGCTAGGGATTCCAGGTTCGAATCCCCATCTGGGTGGAGTTTCCATGTTCTCCCCGTGTAGGCGTGGGTTTCCTCCGGGTTCTCCGCTTTCCTCCCACAGTCCAAAAACATGGATCAAGTTCAATTGAGTTCTCCAAATTGCCCCATATAGAGTGTGTGAGTGAGTGTGTGTCCAGTGATGGATTGGTGTCCTGTCCTGGGTGTATCTGCCCAGCGCCTGAGACGTTCTCCCCTGGATGGGCATGGGGAACCCAACCGCGACCCTAATAGAGGATAAAAAGCGGGAGATAATGAATGAATGGATGAAAAGTTATATTTACGGTGGCTTAGTGGTTTGGCATGTTCTCCTCTCAGCGCTAGGGATTCCCGGTTCGAATCCCCATTCTGGGTGGAGTTTCCATGTCCTCCCCGTGTCCGCATGGGTTTCCTCCGGGATCTCCGGGTTCCTCCCACAGTCCAAAAACATGGATCAAGGTCAATTGAGTTCTCCAAATTGCCCCATATAGAGTGTGTGAGTGTGTGTCCAGCGATGGATTGGCACCCTGTCCTGGGTCTATCTGCCCAGCGCCCGAGACGTTCTCCCCTGGATGGGCATGGGGGAACACCCCCCCCCCCCCCCCCCCCCCCCGACCCAAATAGAGGATAAAGTGGAGGATAATGAATTTATATAAACATATACTGTTTGGAGAACTACAGGAACGTCATAAAGAACATCACAGAACCGTCTGTTCTGTTTAATTGTACACGTGATTATGTACATAATCATACAGACATCGTCTTTTGTCCCACATCTGGTGAATTGGAATCTGGTCACCCTAGGTTTAAAAGCGTTTAATAAAAGTTCTCCAGAATAAAAATAAAATAAAGTAAAATAAAACTCTTTGCACCGAACCGTAAGGTCCAGAAGCTGAGCTTGTGAATATCATTGTAAAATTTAATATGAACCTCTTTATGAGGACGTTTTTTTTCCCAGTAAACATTTCTTTGGGGGACAAATAAAGTAATAATGTATATAAGCCCCTGATAAGAAGACGTTGCTTAGAATAAAACCCATGAGCCCATGATGGAGGACTTAAACAGGTGGATGAGCCTCTTTCAAGGGACTTTTTAGTTAAAAATCCTATGAGCTTCTTACAGGGGATTTTTTTAAAGCGCTAATCAATGAATAACGCATATAAGCCCCTGATAAGAAGACGTTGCTTAGAATAAAACCCATGAGCCCGTGATGGAGGACTTTAAACAGGTGGATGAGCCTCTTTCAAGGGACTTTTTAGTTAAAACCTATGAGCTTCTTAGAGGGGATTTCTAAATTGGTTAATTTATGAGCCCCCAAGAAGGTTTGCTTTGTGGTTTGTGTGCATAAGTATGGACAGAATGCTTATTAATATATAGAGCGCATATGTATTTACCCCCCCCCATATGTATATAGGATTCTGATTCCTATACAGCGGTGGTGAACCCTGCTTTAAAGCGTTTGATAAAAGTTCTCCAGAAAAAAAAAAATTTTTTTTTTTTTTAAAAGCTTCGTCCAGAAGCTGAGGTTGTGAAAATCAAATAAAATTAATATAATATATAATATAGTTTAGTTAAAATCTATGAGCTTCTCCCAGGGGATTTATAAATTGGGTAATTTATGAACCCCCAAGAAAGTTTGCTTTGTAGTTTGTGTGCATAAGTATGAACAGAATGCTTATTAATATATAGAAGCGCATTTATGTATTTATTATTCTATTAATATAGGATTCTGATTCCTATGCAGCGGTGGTGAAAAAAGAATAAAAAAAACTCCAGAATAAAAATAATAAAAATAAAACTCTTTGCACCGAACCGTAAGGTCCAGAAGCTGAGCTTGTGAATATCATTGTAAAATTTAATATGGACCTCTTTATGAGGATGTTTTTTTTTCCCAGTAAACCTTTCCTTGGGGGACAAATAAAGTAATAATGTATATAAGCCCCTGATAAGAAGACGTTGCTTAGAATAAAACCTATGAGCCCATGATGGAGGACTTAAACAGGTGGATGAGCCTCTTTCAAGGGACTTTTTACTTAAAAACCTATGAGCTTCTTACAGGGGATTTCTAAATTGGCTAATTTATGAGCCCCCAAGAAAGAAAAAAAATAAATAAAAATTTCGAGGATTAAAAAAAATACCACACACACACCACTATACCGAATTCATACTGAGGTCCATTAATTTTGTGTCCTGTTACACCTCTAATTAATAGGTACATAAGCTAAGTGAGAAAACGAATAGTACGTATCAAGTATGTATAAAAGTGTTTAATTTAATTAATGATGTTTTTTGTAATAAACATTTCTTTGGGTGGACAAATCAATTTATAACACATATAAGCCCCTGATAAGAAGACGTTGCTTAGAATAAAACCCATGAGCCCGTGATGGAGGACTTAAACAGGTGGATGAGCCTCTTTCAAGGGACTTTTTAGTTAAAAATCTATGAGCTTCTTACAGGGGATTTTTTTTTTATTGGCTGATTTATATGAGCCCCCAAGAAATTTGCATTGTATTTGGTAAAAAATGCGCTCAGTGTTTTTCAGAGTTTATAAGATATTGAATTTTGATTTGTTTCCACAGAGCGTCATTCTGATTGAGGAGCTGAATCCCGTGCAGGCGTCCCGGTCTAAATAAGGTCAGTCTACGTTTTTTTATTTTCCACAAACTCTCCGGCAAAGGCCTGCTTTCTACATTTATGTAAATCCACGTATTTGTAGACAATTTGGTGTTCATTAGAGTACATTTATTATTTACATCCATTCATTCATTCATTATCTTCCGCTTTATCCTCTATTAGGGGGGGGGGGGGGTGTTCCCCATGCCCATCCAGGGGAGAACTGTCTCGGGCGCTGGGCAGATACACCCAGGACAGGGCGCCAATCCATCGCTCTGGACACACACTCACTCACACAACACACACACTCTATATGGGGCAATTTTTGAGAAATTCAATTGACTTGATCCATTGTTTTGGACTGTGTGGAGGAAACCCGGAGAACCCCGGAGGAAACCCACCCAGACACGGGGAGAACATGGAACTCCCCCCAGATGGGATTCGAACTGGGAATCCCTTAGCGCTGAGAGGAGAACATGCTAAACCACTAAGCCACCGTGCCGCTCTTTATTTGGCATCGATTTTCAAATTTTTTTCATATCGTTATCTCCTGACGTATTTATCTTCTATTAGGGGTTGTGCGGTTGGTGTGTGGTTCCCCATGCCCATCCAGGGCAGTAGAACGCATCGGGCACTGGGCGACTTACACACCAGGACATTTCGGCGCCAATCTATAATAATACTAGCACTGACACTCACAGTGACATGGTTACACCAAACCCCTCTACATGGGGCATTTGGTTCTAACTCAATTGACTTGATCCTTCCCCGTGTTTTTCCTGACTGTGGGTTTCCTCCCCCAGGAAAAACCGGATCAAGTCAACCCGGAGGAAACCCACATTGAGCATGTGTGCCCAAATAGGCTCCTGTTGGCCCTGTCCTGATGGGCGATTCGAACCCTGGATGGCGTGGAATCCCCCCCCCCCCCCCCCCCGCCCAGTGCTGAGAGAGGAGAACGTGCTAAACCACTAAAAACACCGTGCCGGCCCTGACCAATTTTCTAATCTGTGTATTATAAAGATTTCAAAATTTTTATCTTTGATTTGTTTCCACTTAGACTGAGAAGTCTGAAGAACTGGGTCAAACTATTGACCTAGTTTCCATTAAGGGGGACAAGACTATGTGCTGTAGATTTGGTACCATTTTAAATGTAGAGGCAACTATGAACACAACAGACAATGTACTATATATATAGATTATTGGTATATATATTAATAGGTATAACCATTTCTATGAGAATAATAATAACTAATAACAGACGGTGGCTTTAATGACTTTTAACAGGCGTTCCTGTAGTTCTCCAAACATTAGTGGTTTAGCATAAACCTTTCTCCCGCATGGGGAAATTCTCAGTGGCTAGGGATTTTTTTTTATTGTTTTTTTGTTTATTGTTACCTTTTTATTTCATTTATTCATCGTTTTGCAGCAGTTAACAGCCTTCCACTTTAAAATTTCTAGTTACAGTCTGTAGTCCCCCACCCCCCCCCCCCCCCCCCCCCCCCCAGCCCTTCCAAGTGGTGTCTTGAATTGCGTATGTGCACCGGAACCCAAATCGAACATTCAGCCCTAAAACAGATTCTTATTTTTACGATGTAACAGCAGATACTCATGTGACCACTTCACTCGCAAGGCCTTCTGCGTATGCGAGTCGTGGTTCTATAAACTTCTGCTTTATCCTCTACTAGGGGAGAACGTCTCGGGCGCTGGGCAGATACACCCAGGACAGGACGCCAATCTATCGCTGGACACACACTCACTCACACAGACACACTCTCTATGGGGCAATTTGGAGAACTCAATTGACGTTGATCCATGTTTTTGGACTGTGACCTAAAACAGCTTCTTATTTTGACGAACACCATCGATGTAACAGCAGATAGTCATGTGTTCTGTGTTCATGTGGTTCTGTAATCAGACGAGCTGACGCTGCGATTAGATTAACGGCGCGGAACTTTACAGCGTCCATAAACATCAAGGACCCGACGTGCAACCTGCTGAAACCTGCAGATCTGAGATCAGCCTGCGGAGAGAACGCGAGATAACGCCGGTGATGCAATCGAAGCCACTCACGGGAACCCTGGGGGGGTTGAAGTCGGTGTTGTAGACCCGTCCGCTGGGGAGGTGCACCCACCGCGAGGTCAGCCGCTGTTTGATGGTCTCGAACGGCACGTCCAGGTTGATGACCGAGTCCACGGCGAAGCCGCCGTCCAAGCTCTCCGCCTGGGACACGGTCCGCGGGAATCCTGCCGAGAGAACAGAGCGGTGGCGGTTTCCATGGTAACGCTGGCTTCTTCAGAAATGCCTGCTTACTACAGAGGACAGAGTCGCCATTGTGGAAGAGATTAATCGCTTTTCGGACGTAAAAGCTCTTTACGGGCCACTGCGGGTCATGAGGGGGGGATTAATAATCCATTAGAGGATTAAATAATCTGTGAGAACTTCAGCAGAACCACTTTATTAATGTTATGAGCGTCTGTGTTCTCTGTTCTCTATTGGGTCAGCACCATCACAGAACAGGTATCATTTGGGTGGTGGATTGTTGATGGTCAGTTCTGCAGTGACACTCTGAGGGGGTTTAAGTGTAGTTTCATTTCTCCACCTCAGTGACACTGCTGGGATAGGACTAATGCACCCACCCAATACCCCCTGCTCTGTGGGGGTACTACTATTGGAGTTCTGACCGTTAGAACAGAGTGTTTAAGGGTTTACCGTCCAACAGCCAGCTGCTGTGATCCATTTCTCTCAGGCCGGCCAGGATGAGGCGGGATATGACGTCGTCGGGGACCAGCTGACCCTGATCTATACACGACTTCATCAGCAGTCCCAGTTCTGGACGGAGCAGACAGAAAAGTCATTAGCCTCATGCAGTGACCACAGACGGCGTGACCACAGACGACCGCCGGAAAACATCCCCAAAACCATCCATCATCTTCTGCTTTATCCTCTATTAGGGGGGGGGGGTTCCCCATGTCCATCCAGGGGAGAACGTCTCGGGCGCTGGGTAGATACACCCAGGACAGGACGCCAATCTATTGCTGGGCACACACTCACTCTCACACACACTCTATATGGGGCAATTTGGAGAATTTAATTCACCTTGATCCATGTTTTTGGACTGTGGGAGGAAACCGGAGAACCCGGAGGAAACCCACGTGGACACGGGGAGAACATGGAAACTCCAGCCAGAATGGGATTCGAACCTGGAATCCCCTAGTGCTGAGAGGAGAACATGCTAAACCACTAAGCCACCGTGCCGCCCTATGTAAATCAAGCCCTGGCTTTTAAAAAATGTTTAATTAATGTTTAATCTTTAATTTATTCGGAACGGTTTAGGGAACCACGGTGGCTTAGTGGTTTAGCATGTTCTCCTCTCAGCACTAGGGATTCCCGGTTCGGATCCCAATCTGGGTGGAGTTTGCATGTTCTCCCCGTGTCCGCGTGGGTTTCCTCCGGGTTCTCGTTTCCTCCCACAGTCCAAAACATGGCATCAAGGTCATTGAATTCTCCAATTGCCCCATATAGAGTGTGTCTCAGTAGTGAGTGAGTGTGGCCCAGTGATAGATTGCCCCCCCTGTCCTGGGTGTATCTGCCCAGCACCCGAATCGTTCTCCCCTGGATGGGCATGGGCATGGGGAACCCCCCCCCCCCCCCCTAATAGAGGATACATAATGGAAGATAATGGATGGTTGATCAAAGCTGGGGTGGCACGGTGGTTTAGTATGTTCTCCTCTCAGTGCTAGGGATTCCTGATTCGAATCCCAATCTGGGTGGAGTTTGCATGTTCTCCCCGTGTCCGCGTGGGCTTTCCTCCCACAGTCCAAAAACATGGATCAAGGTGAATTGAGTTCTCCAAATTGCCCCATATAGAGTGTGTGCCCAGCAATGGAGTGCCACCCTGTCCTGGGTGTATCTGCCCAGCGCCCGAAACCTCCACCCCCACCTTCACCACCCCAGTGGAGGATAAAGCTGAAGATGATGGATGGATTAAAGGCGATTTAAACAATGCAACCTGCAGCTCGGGTGAAGTGCACTCCATAGGCTGCCTACTTAGTGTCTCCCCCCCCCCCCGCACGAGCCCGGCGTTGCGATCAGATCAGAGGAACGCGACGGAACCCAACTTTCGGAACCCACGGTCGGTCGGGTTCCACGGAGCCGCGGGCAGACTCACCGCTCTTCGCCTCGATGTTCGCCCGCAGGACGTCGCCGCTGGAGAGATGCTGCAGCCCGAAAGTTTGTCTGATCCGGGCGGACACGGTCCCCTTCCCGGAGCCCGGCGGGCCCACGATCACGGCGCGGAAGATCCTCCGTGCAGCCATCTTCTGCGGACGGTTTAATCCGCGCAGAACGCCGCTCTCGACCCGCCCCGCCGCTGCCCCCCTGCTGCCCCCCCCCTCCTGCCCCGCTGAGGCGATCTGTTCCACCCAAAAAAAAAAAACCACACAACAACTCCGGATTAGAACAGCGACCAAAGACTCTCCAAGAACCGGATCCTTCAGAACGACTCCCTGAAACGAGTCGACTCCGCGCGGCATGCACGTGTTCTATAACGTCAGCAGCGTTGCTCTGCAACTGTTTTAAAACCATCCACCAACATCCTCCACTTTATTCTCTATTAGGGTCGCGGGGGGTTCCCCATGCCCATCCAGGGGAGAACGTTTCGGCGCTGGGCAGATACACCCATGACAGGACGCCAATCTATCGCTGGACACACACTCACTCACACAGACACACTCTATATGGGGCAATTTGGAGAACTCAATTGACCTTGATCCATGTTTTTGGACTGTGAGAGGAAACCGGAGAACCCGGAGGAAACCCATGTGGATACGGGGAGGGGAGGAACATGGAAACTCCACCCAGATGGGGATTCGAACCGGGAATCCCTAGTGCTGAGAGGAGAACATGCTAAACCACTAAGGCAACATGCAGCCTATATAGGGCAATTTAGAGAATTCAATTGACCTTGATCCATGTTTTTTGGACTGTGGGAGGAAACCGGAGAACCTGGAGGAAACCCACCGAGACAGGGGGGAACATGGAAACTCCACCCAGATTGGGATTCGAACCGGAAATCCCCAGCGCTGAGAGGAGAACATGCTAAACCACTAAGCCACCGTGCTGCCCTATATGGGGCAATTTAGAGTATTCTACTAAGGTCATGGGGAGTTGCCCATGCCCATCCAGGGGAGAACGTCTCGGGCGCTGTGCAGATACACCCAGGACAGGGTGCCGATCCATCGCTGGGCACACACTCACTCACACACACACACTCTATATGGGGCAATTTGGAGAGTTCAATTGACCTTGATCCATGTTTTTGGAGTGTGGGAGGAACCCGGAGGAAACCCACGCGGACACGGGGAGGACATGGAAACTCCACCCAGATGGGGATTTGAACAGGGAATCCCTAGCGCTGAGAGGAGAACATGCCAAACCACTAAGCCACCGTGCCGCCCTGGTATTAAACTTGTTGTAATGAATTTTATAATGATGAATTGTAACACACTGATGTGAAGCGGTAAACAGTAACCGACGTTAGTTTACTACGTTAACCAGGTGAGATTACTTAGTTCAGCTGAGCAAACGGATTTAGTTGAATGGTTTTGTACAGGGGGGGCGGCGCAAACCTCCCACAGTCCCAAAAACATGGATCAAGGTCAATTGACTTCTCCAAATTGCCCCATATAGAGTTTATCTGTGTGAGTGAGTGTGTGTCCAGCGATAGATTGGCGTCCTGTCCTGGGTGTATCTGCCCAGCGCCTGAAATGTTCTCCCCTGGATGGACATGGGGAACCCCCCCCCCCATCCATGGATGGAGGGTTTTTGTATAGAATTTTTAAGTGAGAGTGTATGACGTGTGTGTTTTAAACACTCATCATGTTCTCATGTTCTCTGATTTCCACTTTAAAAAACTCAATTCTTATTTCATACCAAACTAAGGGCGGCTTAGTGGTTTGGCATGTTCTCCTCTCGGCACTGGGGATTCCCGGTTCGAATCCCCATCTGGGTGGAGTGTCCATGTTCTCCCCGTGTCCACGTGGGTTTCCTCCGGGTTCTCCGGTATCCTCCCACAGTCCAAAAACATGGATCAAGGTCAATTGAGTTCTCCAAATTGCCCCATATAGAGTGTGTGTGCGTGTGTGAGTGTGTGTCCAGCGATGGACTGGCGCCCTGTCCTGGGTGTATCTGCCCAGCGCCCGAGACGTTCTCCCCTTGATGGGCATGGGGAACCCCACCGCGACCCTAATAGAGGATGAAAAGCGGGAGATAATGAACGAATGAATGAAAAGTTATATTTACGGTGGCTTAGTGGTTTAGCATGTTCTCCTCTCAGCACTAGGGATTCCCGGTTCGAATCCCCATCTGGGTGGAGTGTCCATGTTCTCCCCGTGTCCACGTGGGTTTCCTCCGGGTTCTCCGGTATCCTCCCACAGTCCAAAAACATGAATCAAGGTCAGTTGAGTTCTCCAAATTGCCCCATATAGAGTGTGTCTGTGTGAGTGAGTGTGTGCCCAGTGATGGATTGGCGCCCTGTCCTGGGTCTATCTGCCCAGCGCCCGAAATGTTCTCCCCTGGATGGGCATGGGGAACCCCACCGCGACCCTAATAGAGGATAAAGCGAAAGATAATGAATGAATGAATGAATACCAAACTAGCTCCACATCTGTACCCCCACCCATCACACCCAACACACACACACACACACTATCAGATGTCCAGAATAAGGACCTCTGCGAATCCCTAGATTTCTGGTGATGAAATGTCCAGATGGATTAGAGGGAGGGAGGGGGGGGGGAGCAAAATGTGAAATGTTTTCGGTGAGAAAGCTGCGAGAGGCCCAGCGTGAGGACCCGAACTCGCAGACGTGAGGAACAGATGAGAAGGGTGTGTTCTAGGCTTCACAGTTTGAGGTTTCAGGCAGCTGGATGTGGACTGAACCTCCACCTGATGGAGGCTGGAGGTTTTAAAGAAGGAAAAAGGTGCTTTTGCATGAACATAACGCTGTATGAGGACGGCACGGTGGATCAGTGGTTTAGCATGTTCTCCTCTCAGTGCTAGGGATTCCCGGTTCGAATCCCCATCTGGGTGGAGTTTCCATGTCCTCCCCGTGTCAGCGTGGGTTTCCTCCGGCTTCTCCGGTTTCTTCCCACAGTCCAAAAACATGGATCAAGGTCAATTGAATTCTCTAAATTGCGCCATATAGGGCGGCACGGTGGCTCAGTGGTTTAGCATGTTCTCCTCTCAGTGCTAGGAATTCCCGGTTCGAATCTCCATCTGGGTGGAGTTTCCATGTTCTCCCCGTGTCCGTGTGGGCTTCCTCCGGGTTCTCCGGTTTCCTCCCACAGTCCAAAAACATGGATCAAGTCAATTGAATTCTCAAAATTGCCCCATATAGGGCGGCACGGTGGCTCAGTGGTTTAGCATGTTCTCCTCTCAGTGCTAAGGGTTCCAGGTTCGAATCCCCATCAGGGTGGAGTTTGCATGTTCTCACCGTGTCAGCGTGGGTTTCCTCCGGGTTCTCCGGTTTCCTCCCACAGTCCAAAAACATGGATCAAGGTCAATTGAGTTCTCCAAATTGCCCCATATAGAGTGTGTCTGTGTGAGTCAGTGTGTGTACAGTGATAGATTGGCGTCCTGTCCTGGGTCTATCTGCCCAGCGCCCGAAACGTTCTCCCCCCCCCCGGCAACCCTAATAGAGGATAAAGCGGTTGGATGGATGAATAATGCTGTATGAACAAAAGTATGCACACACACACACACACACACACCTACATAATAAGTGTTTATAATTTCCTGTCCTAAACCTGATCTCCCTTTGCAGCTGCACCCGGCTTTGAGGGGGTGTTTGAAATTAAACACAAAGCTCACTAGTTCATCTCCAAGGTATTCATTTTGCGCCTTCGCACATTCTATTTATTTCCTGTCCGGCAAAACGATGGGTCAGGTGGACGTTCTGCTGAAGTCAGCGTTCTATAAACACTGTTCTGTTGGCTCGTTGGACACGCTGACCGAATTTAAATGATTAACAGCTGACCCTCAACACAGGAACCGGGCTTAAAGCTTGTGTCTGAACCCATGATGTGCTCTGGACCTTCCTCCTGTCCAGAGAATGAGGAACGAGGGTGAGTGCTGCCCTCTCGTGTCCTTTCCAGCAATGTGCACCCTTTTAGTTTGATAGGAATCTTATCAGGTTCAATCAGAACCATTCAAGACAGCATGAAGATGGGGGGGGCAGTTCATTCATTCATTCATTCATTATCTCCCGCTTTATCCTCTATTAGGGTCGCGGTGGGGTTCCCCATGCCCATCCAGGGGGGTTCCCCATGCCCATCCAGGGGGGTTCCCCAGATCGGGGAGAAACGTCTCGGGCGCTGGGCATATACACCCAGGACAGGACGCCAATCCATCGCTGGGCACAAACTCACACACTCAAACACACTCTATATGGGGCAATTTGGAGAACTCAATTAACTTGATCCATGTTTTTGGATTGTGGGAGGAAACCGGAGAACCCGGAGGAAACCCACGCAGACACGGGGAGAACATGGAAACTCCACCCAGATGGGGATTCGAACCGGAATCCCTTAGCGCTGAGAGGCGAACGTGCTAACCACTAAGCCACCGTGCCGCCGGGGGCAGTTCTGGCTGAGATATTGCACTGATGCCCCACAACCAGCTTGTGACGCAGTGCAGGTCAGGCAAAAGTGTAGACACGTGGTCCACAGTGGACAGACAAAAAAAAAAAAACTTCCATTTATCCTCTACTAGGGCCGAGGGGGGTTCCCCATGCCCATCCAGGGGAGAACGTTTCGGGCGCTGGGCAGATACACCCAGGACAGGGGGGGGCAATCTATCACTGTACACATACTCACTCACACAGACACACTCATGGGACCCCCCCCCCCCCCCCCCCGCGACCCTAATAGAGGATAAAGCGGAAGATAATAGGTGGATGGGTGTGCCTCAAGGGTGTGTACTGCAGAACCTTCCAGCTCCAATGCAGCTTTATAACCGGATATATTAACGAAATATCCATCCATCCATTATCTTTCCTCTATTAGGGTCGTGGGGGGGGGGTTCCCCATGCCCATCCAGGGGAGAACGTTTCGGGCGCTGGGCAGATACACCCAGGACAGGACGCCAATCTATCACTGTACACACACTCACTCACTCACGCACACTCTATATGGGGCAATTTGGAGAAGTCAATTGACCTTGATCCATGTTTTTGGACTGTGGGAGGAAACCGGAGAACCCGGAGGAAAGCCACACAGACACGGGGAGAACATGGCAAACTCCATCCAGATTGGGATTCGAACCGGGAATCCCCAGCGCTGTGAGGAGAACATGCCAACCACTGAGACACCGTGCCGCCCCTTGCAAAAGAACTATTTGAGACAAAAGCGTCGTATGTGAAATTCAAGGGAACGCTCGCTAAAGCTGCACTTCCCAAACTTCACCACAAGATGGCGGACTCTTACTATACAGAAACGCCTAAAGGACGATGACGAAGACAAGATTAGAATCGCTGCTTCATTAAACTGCTTCAGAAATGATAAAAGATTAAAAACACAGCTCTTTACAGACTTTAAAGTCCGTGTACATTCATGTATGTTAACAAAGTCTTAAGACGGAGGTTATAAAGCGTTATGAATGCAACTATAATGCATTATTCATTCATTATCTTCCGCTTTATCCTCTATTAGGGTCGCGGGGGGGGGGGGGGGGGGGTTCCCCATGCCCATCCAGGGGAGAACATTTCGGGCGCTGGGCAGATAGACCCAGGACAGGACGCCAATCTATCACTGGGCACACACTCACTCACACAGACACACTCTATATGGGGCAATTTGGAGAACTCAACTGACCTTGATCCATGTTTTTGGACTGTGGGAGGAAACCGGAGAACCTGGAGGAAACCCACTTGGACACGGGGAGGACATGGAGACTCCACCCAGATGGGGATTCGAACCAGGAATCCCTAGTGCTGAGAGGAGAACATGCCAAACACTAAGCCACCGTGCCGCATAATGCATTATGAATACGGAATTCATAATATATTTGATATCCTTTTCATTCATTATCTCCCGCTTTATCCTCTATTAGGGTCGCGGGGGGGGGGGTTCCCCATGCCCATCCAGGGGAGAACGTTTTGGGCGCTGGGCAGATACACCCAGGACAGGGCGCCAATCTATCGCTGGACACACACTCACTCACACAGACACACTCTATATGGGGCAATTTGGAGAACTCAATTAACTTGATCCATGGTTTTTGGACTGTGGGAGGAAAGCGGAGAAGCCGGAGGAAACCCACGCGGACACGGGGAGAACATGCAAACTCCAACCACATTGGGATTCGAACCGGGAATCCCTAGTGCTGAGAGGAGAACATGCTAAACCACTAAGCCACCGTGCCGCCAGTTCAGGAGTCTGTAATATTCTTTCATTCATTATCTCCCGCTTTATCCTCTATTAGGGTCGCGTGGGGTGGGGTTCCCCATGCCCATCCAGGGGAGAACGTTTCTGGCGCTGGGCAGATACACCCAGGACAGGGCGCCAACGTATCACTGGACACACACTCACTCACACAGACACACTCTATATGGGGCAATTTGGAGAACTCAACTGACCTTGATCCATGTTTTTTGGACTGTGGGAGGAAAGCGGAGAACCCGGAGGAAACCCATGCGGACACGGGGAGAACATGGAGACTCCACCCAGATGGGGATTCAATCCGGGAATCCCTAGTGCTGAGAGGAGAACATGCTAAACCACTATGCTCCTCTATATTTGATATATCAGATATATATTATAGAATCTACAGTCTGTTATATTCTTATGATTCTGATGGATGAGGAAGCTGGTATTAAATGACGTCCACGGTGGGGGGGGGGGGTTCAGTAAGTTGATGTCTGTGTAGGGGCAACCTCGATACGTGTCTCCCAGGGGACGGCTGTGTACAGTAACCAGGTGTCTCCATGTGAGAATGTTGCGGAACACAAAGCTGGCGCATCGTCGAGCGTGTCCGCGTTCACGGCTCGCAGGTTCCGATGCCATCGGATGTCTTATGGACCGTGAGAGGAACCCGGAGGAGACCCACACGGAGGACATGGAAACACCACCCGGATCGGGTTTCCAACGTAGATCCCCCAGCGCTGAGAGGAGAACATGCCAATCACCATGCCATGGCCATGTGGCTGGTTACGGATGTTAATAAAAATAAAAAGAATAGATCCTGGGGCGGCACGGTGGCTTAGTGGTTTGGCATGTTCTCCTCTCAGCGCTAGGGATTCCCGGTTTGAATCCCCATCTGGGTGGAGTTTCCATGTCCTCCCCGTGTCTGTGTGGGTTTCCTTCGGGTTCTACGTTTTCCTCCCACAGTCCAAAAACATGGATCAAGTGAATGAATGAATATTACAGACTTCTGAACTGGTGGCTTAGTGGTTTTGCATGTTCTCCTCTCAGCACTAGGGATTCCCGGTTCGAATCCCAATCTGGGTGGAGTTTGCATGTTCTCCCCCGTGTCCGCTTGGGTTTCCTCCGGGTTCTCCGGTTTCCTCCCACAGTCCAAAAAACATGGATCCAGTCAATTGAGTTCTCCAAATTGCCCCATATAGAGTGTGTGTCTGTGTGAGTAGGTGTGTGTCCAGTGATAGATTGGCGTCCTGTCCTGGCTGTATCTGCCCAGCGCCTGGGACGTTCCCCCCTGGATGGGCATGTGGAACACCCCCCCCCCACGCTCGACCCTGATAGAGGATAAAGCCGAAGATAATGGATGGATGGGACCCTGGGAACACAGAACGGCCCTGGAGTACATGACCGCGGTGATGCTGGTCCCAAAAACATCAACCGTCAGCACCAGTATTTTGCAAAAAAAAAAAAAAAAAAAAAAAAAAAAAAAATTCTGTGCTTCCCCCGGAACGGTGGCGCGTCGTCCGCTGTTCCGGTTCTGTTCTGCGAGTCCTCCACCAGATAAACAGAAAGTCCCGTCGCTGTCAGAAGCCGTTCCTCGCATTCTTTGCCGCTTCGCTCTGCTTTTTTTTTTATTTCCTTGTTCCTTTTCGTCTCGTTCTGACGTCATCGTTTTCCTCTTTCTCCATCTTCGCCTCGTTCTCCGCGTCCGACGGGGGCACCCGTCCACTTACCCGGGTCCGGGAACACCGATGCCTTAAAACTCATGCAGGCACGGGGAGGACATGCAGACTGCACCGAGAGAAAGCCGTGCTCTCCGCACGGGGGGGTCGAACCTGGGACCGTTTGCGTTGTGCGAACGAAGTTATACCAGCATTGGACCCGTCTCATGTCCCTGTCCCCTGTGTGTGTATATAGACGTGTGTATGCACACCCCACGCCCACGCGTCCTTTCAGCCATGACATCATCAGCAATGACTTCATAAGAAAGGACGAGGGTTTGAACTGAGCTCGGCAGACAATAGAACGTCGAGTATGTGTCATCCGTTCCTCATGAGCCTGGCCGCCCCGCCCCGCCCTCATAACCCCGCTGATGCTATCAGACCAACATTTCTCAAGCGCCTTGAAATGAACCATCGGCGTTCATCATCAGCTGGTGGTTCGGGTTTCGAGTCCTGTTTCTGCAATCTGATCTCCGCTGATGGAGGTGGTTTTTTTTTTTTTTTTTTTTTTTTTACTCCGCTCAAACTTTTTTGCTTCTCTTTACCTCGATAATTAATCGCAGGTAAAGGTGAAGGGACACGGGGACGTTGGGTTTGCGATGCCGCGTCCGGTGTTCACCCGACCCTCTTGCCACTTTCAGCACGTGGCCCTTTTTCCAGTGTCCTGCCTCCTTACTGTTATATTCCCCGACCACCACATGGGGGCGCAGAGCAGGTGAAGTTTGCCCCTCGGTTGTCCACTGTCGGCCTCCTGCTGAATGCAAACGTACGGCGTGCAGTAAGGCGCTAAATCGGGCCGAGGTTTGTATTGCTCAACTTGAGTTTAGGAAGCATAGGGGCATTTAAAAAATTTTTTTTTTGGTCTTGTAGAGGTGGCGGCACGGTGGCTTAGTGGTTAAGCATGTTCTCCTCTCAGCGCTAGGGATTCCCGGTTCGAATCCCAATCTGTTCGAATCCCAAACCATGTTCTCTCCCGTGTCCGTGTGGGCTTCCTCCGGGTTCTCCGGTTTCCTCCCACAGTCCAAAAACATGGATCAAGCTCAATTGAGTTCTCCAAATTGACCCATATAGAGTGTGTCTGTGCGAGTGAGTGTGTGTCCAGCGATGGATTGGCGCCCTGTCCTGGATGTCTCTGCCCAGCGCCCGAAAACGTTCTCCTCTGGATGGGCATGAGGAACCCCCCCCCCCCCGGAAGATAATGAATGAATGAATGAATGAGTCTTGTGGAGGGGTGCAGAGGTAAAAACCTGTGCACATGGTTTCAGAGATCCATCCATCCATCCATTATCTTCCGCTTTATCCTCTATTAGGGTTGCGGGGGGGTTCCCCATGCCCATCCACGGGAGAACGTTTCGGCCGCTGGGCAGATACACCCAGGACAGGGCGCCAATCTATCGCTGGACACACACACACTCACTCACACACACACACACACTCTATATGGGGCAATTTGGAGAACTCAATTGACTTGATCCATGTTTTTGGACTGTGGGAGGAAAGCGGAGAACCCGGAGGAAACCCACGCCGACACGGGTAAACATGGAAACTCCACCCAGATGGGGATTCGAACCGGGAATCCCTAGCGCTGAGAGGCGAAGGTGCCGACCACTAAGCCACCGTGCCGCCCGTTTCAGAGATGCAATGTTAGTCAACATCTGGATTAAGTGAGTTGTAGAACATTGTTAGTACCTTTAGTCATAACCTGTAGGAGGTGTGTACGCTGCGAGAGCGTCGTGTCATTAATAATTCCTGCCGCCGCCACTCTGTATTGGTTTCATTGAAATGATGTCACCTGCGTTGCCCCAGCACACCTTAGGACTCACAAAGGAGTGGCTCCGATCAAACGGCTTTACTTATTCATTCTCAGTAACCTGTTACCAACCGACAAGGATCGCATGCGGCAGACTCATAACAGCGGTCTGATTCGTGCGCCGACGCTTCTGAGGAGCTGATTAATCGACCTGATTTAAAGAGAAATACACAAACGGTGCGGGTTCGATAAACGGCTGAAACTCCCGGGTTCTATTATCGTTGTTCTAACAGTGTATACTGAATACACGGCCCACAGACTGAACGGAAACCCGCTGCATCTTTTTTTAAAACCATGAAATAAAAAAAAAAAATGGTTTTGAGAAAGGGGAAGTACAGATCACAGTCCTGTGCGACACGTCTGGTGAATTTAGTACTCTTAAAATACTCGGACATTGTACGATTGCCCTTTATAATGCCAACATTATAATTCATTCATTCATTATCTTCCACTTTATCCTCTATTAGGGTCGTGGGGGGGTTCCCCATGCCCATCCAGGGGAGAACGTTTCGGGCCCACAATAATAATAATAATAATAAGAAGAATAGTAATAATAAAAATAACAATGATAATAATAGCATTAATAATAATAACAACAATAATATTAGCATTAATAATAATAACAACAACAATAATAATAATAAAAATAATAACTATAATAATCCATCCATCATCTTCCGCTTTATCCTCTATTAGGGTCATGGGGGGGTTCCCCATGCCCATCCAGGGGAGAACGTTTCGGGCGCTGGGCAGATACACCCAGGACAGGGCGCCAATCCATCACTGGGCACACACTCACTCACACAGACACACTCTATATGGGGCAATTTGGAGAACTCAATTGACCTTGATCCATGTTTTTGGACTGTGGGAGGAAACCGGAGAACCCGGAGGAAACCCACGCAGACACGGGGAGAACATGGAAACTCCACCCAGATGGGGATTTGAACCGGGAATCCCTAGTGCTGAGAGGAGAACGTGCTAAACCACTAAGCCACCGTGCCGCCCAACGTTATAATAAAGCAATAAAATACTGACTTCTAATAAAGAAAAAAAACAAAAAAAAAAACGTACTGGTGCAAACTGCATTATAATGCACACGCGAACACACTGTGCAGGTATGTTCCTGTTTGGTATGTAGTATTAATACTTTAAACGTCTAGCACGCAGTATGGAATACTTTACATAGTGTACTGTACATGTTGTGCTCTATATAGCTCGTAATGTTGCCTGGACTTGTATGTGATATGCACCGGGGGGGGGGGGGGGGGGGTAAATTCTGTCTAGTATGTACTCTGGTTTATGTTTATGTTTTATTTGCCGGTGTAGTATGCAATAGCAGTATATACTTGTGTTCGCTTTGTGCAATATGCAAATCATACAGAATGTGTGCAGTGTGTAAACGTAATGAGTATTACTGCTGTGCACTGTTTAGTATATTATATTATTATATATAGTAATAGGGTGGCACGTTCTCCTCTCAGCGCTAGGGGTTTCCCGGTTCGAATCCCCATCTGGGTGGAGTTTCCATGTCCTCCCCGTGTCCGCGTGGGTTTCCTCCGGGTTCTCCGCTTTCCTCCCACAGTCCAAAAACATGGATCAAGTTAATTAATTAATTAATTCATTCATTATCTTCCGCTTTATCCTCTATTAGGGTCGCGGGGGGTTCCTCATGCCCATCCAGGGGAGAACGTCTCGGGCGCTGGGCAGATAGACCCAGGACAGGACGCCAATCTATCACTGGACACACACTCACTCACAGGCACACTCTATATGGGGCAATTTGGAGAACTCAATTAACTCGAGGGCACGGTGGCTTAGTGGTTGGCATGTTCTCCTCTCAGCTCTAGGGATTCCCGGTTCGAATCCCCATCTGGGTGGAGTTTCCATGTCCTCCCCGTGTCCGCATGGGGGTTCTCCGCTTTCCTCCCACAGTCCAAAAACATGGATGAAGTTAATTCATTCATTTATTCATTATCATCTTCCGCTTTATCCTCTATTAGGGTCGCAGGGGAGGGGGGTTCCCCATGCTCATCCAGTGGAGAACGTCTCGGGCGCTGGGCAGATAGACCCAGGACAGGGCGTCAACCTATCGCTGGACACACACTCACTCACACAGACACACTCTATATGGGGCAATTTGGAGAACTCAATTGACCTTGATCCATGATTGTGGACTGTGGGAGGAAACCGGACAACCCAGAGGAAACCCACGCGGACATGGGGAGAACGGTTCCCCATGCCCATCCAGGGGAGAACGTTTCGTGCGCTGGGCAGATACACCCAGAACAGCACGCCAATCTATCGCTAGACACACACTCACCCACACAGATACACTCTATATGGGGCAATTTGGAGAAGTCAATTAACTTGAGGGCACGGTGGCTTAGTGGTTGCATGTTCTCATCTCAGCTCTAGGGATTCCCGGTTCGAATCCCCATCTGGGTGGAGTTTCCATGTCCTCCCCATGTCCGCGTGGGTTTCCTCCGGGTTCTCCGGTTTCCTCCCACAGTCCAAAAACATGGATCAAGTTAATTCATTCATTCATTCATTATCTTCCGCTTTATCCTCCATTAGGGTCGCGGGGGGGGGGGGGGGTGTTCCCCATGCCCATCCAGGGGAGAACGTCTCGGGCTCTGGGCAGATACACCCAGGACACACTCTACATGGGGCAATTTGGAGAGCTCAATTGACTTTTTCCATGTTTTTGGACTGTGGGAGGAAAACCAGCGAACCCTGAGGAAACCCACGCGGACGCGGGGAGAACATGGGGAAACTCCACCCAACCAACTCCACCAAATCGGGACTCGAACCTGGAACTCCCCAGCGCTGAGAGGAGAGGAGAGGAGAGGAGAACATGCCAAAGCACTGATCCACCGTTCATTCTTGAGACGCGTGTCGCGTTCAAAAACGATCGGCCAATCGGATGGGAGAGCCGAGTCCCCGCCCCCTTTGCGTCAGCGCTGTGTGGAGGCCCCGCCCCTCGGCGAGGCGTTCGGTGGGGCTCGCAGAGCAGCAGCGCCAGCAGCGGCAGAGAACGTTCAGAGCCGCCGCCGCCGCCGCCGCACACACCGCCGGGCTGTCTGTACATCACAGCGCCGCCGCCGCCATGACTTTACTGGAACTCGCCATGCAGGGCTTCTCCATCTTCGGCTGCGTCCTGTTCGTCGTCCTGTGGCTCATGCATTTCATGTCCATCGTCTACGTGTGAGTTGCCGACGAGGCCAATTTTTTTTTTTGTTTTTAATAGTATCGCCGCGGCGTGACGTCATGGCCGTCGCCGTCGTCCGCGGGGCGGGTTCGAGTCCGTGTAGCGTTCTCCCTTCGCGGTTCTCCGTGTTCGGCTCCGTGATTTTTTACACATTTTTTTCCTCCCCCCACCGCCGCCGCCGCCGAGCTTCGAGCTAGCCGAGCGGACGCTCCGTGCGCCCTGCCGTACTTTATAGTCGGCCCGCTTTGTGAACAGCGCGAGACCTCCTCGCGCACTATCGAGTAGGCGAGTGCGCGCGCGCACAGCGCCGACGTGCGGAATGCTCTCACTCTGCCTTTAAACGCGTTCTACTATTAATTGTGTTGTTTTTGTGACGAAATGCTGTGAATTATGTGCATCCGACCTGTTTAGAGCACTGACCGCGTTAACGGGACTGTGCACATACATAATAATAATAATAATACATTTTATTTCATAGGCGCCTTTCTGACACTCAAGGACACCTTACAGTTTACAATTGGATATAAAAAAAAAAAATAAAAAAAATAATGATAATAATAATAATAAATAAAATAATAAATTATACCTGCATACCTGCAAGTACTCGACTTTACTCGATTTGTTACATTTAGTTACATTACATTTGGTCATTTTTACATTTTGCTCATTTATTGGACGCTTTTATCCAAAGCGACTTACAAGGTGAGCACAGGGTTCATCACAACATCCCTGCAGCGATGAGGGTTAAGGGTCTTGCTCAAGGACCCACACTGGTAACTTCAGAGGACCTGGGATTTGAACCCCCAACCTTCAGATTGATAACCCAACACCCGAACCACTGAGCTACCGCACCTTGTTACTCTATATTAGTACTCTGCTGTCATTATGAACGTTTCCCTTCCATTCAAACCCGTTATTATTAAAGTGAAATTTTTAAATTTTTTTATTAAGGTGATCACTTTCCTTTTGGAGTACAGCTTCATGATTAGAGTAATGGCGAGTATTAATGACGAGTAATAGATGAGTAAAGTTGGGTATTTTTGGGTTACTGTTTTAACACATTAAACCACTTAAAAACCCATTGCATGGGGGGCATTTTGGTTTTTGTAATTAGCCTTGAAGAAGTGCGGCACGAATCCCAATCTGGCTGGAGTTTCCATGTTCTCCTCAGGGTTCTCCGGTTTCCTCCCACAGTCCAAAAAACATGGATCAAGTCAATTGAGTTCTCCAAATTGCCCCACATAGAGTGTGTCTGTGTGAGTGAGTGTGTGTCCAGCGATGGATTGGCGTCCTGTCCTGGGTGTATCTGCCCAGCGCCCGAAACGTTCTCCCTGGATGGTCATGGGGAACCCCACCGCGACCCTAATAGAGGATAAAGCGGAAGATAATGGATGGACCTTCCTTTTGGAGTACAGGGTTTATGATAACAGTAATGAAGAGTGTTATTCATTCATTATCTTCCGCTTTATCCTCTATTAGGGTCGCGGTGGGGTTCCCCATGCCCATCCAGGGGAGAACGTTTCGGGCGCTGGGCAGATACACCCAGGACAGGACGCCAATCTATCACTGGGCACACACTCACTCACACAGACACACTCTATATGGGGCAATTTGGAGAACTCAATTGACTTGATCCATGTTTTTGGACTGTGGGAGGAAACCGGAGAACCCAGAGGAAACCCACGCAGACACGGGGAGAACACGGAAACTCCACCCAGATGGGGATTCGAACCGGGAATCCGTAGTCGGAGAGTATTAATGACGAGTTTTGTTGAGTTGAGTATTTCTGGGTTACTGTTTTAAGACATTAAATCACGTTAAGCCCATTTTTTATAATTGGTTTTAATGGGAGGGAAAAAGCTTTAAAATGATTTCTTTCCTTTTGGAGTATAGTGTTCATAATGACAGTAGTACAGAGTACTAATGTAGAGTAATAGATGAGTAAAGTTGAGTTACTGTTTTAACGCATTAAACCACGTTAACCCCATTCTTTATAATCGGTTTGAATGGAAGAAAAAAAAAAATTAATGATGACTTTCCTTTTGGAGTACAGGTTCATGATTACTGTAATAGAGAGTATTAATGACGAGTAATAGATGAGTAAAGTTTGGTATTTGTAGGTCACGGTTTTAATACATCAGAGCACCTTAAGCAAATTCCTTATAATAGGTTTAAATAGGAGGAAGCTTGACGTGAAAAATGATTACCAATTTACTACTCGTCATTAGAACTTCCTATTACTGTAATTATGAACCTGTACGCCAAAAAGAAGGAAAAATTTGGTAACTTTTGGTAAAAAAAAAAAAAGTTTGGTAAAATTGGTAAAAAAAAAACGAGTGAAGTTTGGTATTTCTCGGTGACTCTTTTATTCCGATAAGCTGTTTTCACATTGAGCCTTTTACACTGTCCCTGATTTTAACATGAATTATTAAAGTCATAATTAATTAACTGTCATTTGGGGCTTTGAGTCAATGAAACCAAGCTTGTCATACAGCTTATTAATTTTTTTTTTAAACCTTTTTTTTTGTCTTTGGCTGTGCGAATCTTCAAAATAAGCGTTAAAAAAACGCTCTAATTAACGTTACAAGTCGTCACCGCCAACAAGTAAATTGCCGTAGTAGTTTCTTCGGTCCGGTGGCTTAGTGGTTAGGCACGTTCTCCTCTCAGCGCTAGGGATTCCCGGTTCGAATCCCCATCTGGGTGGAGTTTCCATGTTCTCCCCGTGTCCGTGTGGGTTTCCTCCGGGTTCTCCGGTTTCCTCCCACAGTCCAAAAAACATGGATCAAGTCAATTGAGTTCTCCAAATTGCCCCATATAGAGTGTGTCTGTGTGAGTGAGTGTGTGCCCAGCGATGGATTGGCGTCCTGTCCTGGGTGTATCTGCCCAGCGCCCGAGACGTTCTCCCCTGGATGGGCATGGGGAACCCCACCCCCGCGACCATAATAGAGGATAAAGCGGGAGATAATGAATGAATGAAATAATTAATTAACTGTCATTTGGGGCTTTGAGTGAATGAAACGAAGCTTGTCATACAGATTATTAATTTAACATCGACTCTCTGGGTTTTTTTTTTTTTTAACGTGTTTTGTGTTTTTGGCTGTGCGAATCTTCAAAATAAACATTATAAACTGTTAAAACTATAAAAAAAACGCTCTAATTAACGATTACAAGTTACAATTCGTCATCGCCAACAACTAAATTGCCGTAGTAGTTTCTAAGGTCCGGTGTCTTAGCATGTTCTCCTCTCAGCACTAGGGATTCCCGGTTCGAATCCCCATCTGGGTGGAGTTTCCATGTCCTCCCCGTGTCTGCGTGGGTTTCCTCCGGGTTCTCCGGTTTCCTCCCACAGTCCAAAAAACATGGATCAAGTCAATTGAGTTCTCCAAATTGCCCCATATAGAGTGTGTGTGTGAGTGAGTGTGTGTCCAGCGATAGATTGGCGCCCTGTCCTGGGTGTATCTGCCCTGCGCCCGAAACGTTCTCCCCTGGATGGGCTTGGGGGAACCCCACCGCGACCCTAATAGAGGATAAAGCGGGAGATAATGAATGAATGAATGAGTTTCTAAGGTCGTGAATGTGGAACACGACTCCATGTGACTCAGCGACACGTCTTGAAACATATCCCCTTTAACTCCAGATTTCACAACGGCGTCTGAAATCAAGAGTCCTACTGATTATTAACTCGTCACGTCTCTCTGATTAACGAACTGAAAGACCCTCGTTAGGGTGACTGGATGGGTTTGATTCCATTCACCCCCCCCACCCTCCACCGGCCTCTGGTCCCTTTAAGGGGTGGTATGTGAGCCGGGGCTTTTGAATTAGAACATGGGACAGCAATCTGGAATCCTGTGATGTTTCACATGACTTCTCATAAGACGACTGAGGATGTGGATATGGGTACCGCCTCCCCCCCCCCCCCCCCCGCCTAGAAAAACGAGCGCTCCGGCTCCAGAAATGAGGGGATGAGGATCGTGGTTATGCAGCTGGATGAGATTTAAAAAAAATAAATTACGTTTAAGCACCGGCGTCGTTTCCCTTCGACTTTTAACAGGATTCAGCCGGCGGTCCGATGATGTCATGGGCTCAAGAACCCGGGGGAACGCAGATTAGAGATCCTGAACCTTTTAGTCTGCAGTCCAGGATCTAAATCAATAAGGCAGCGCTTCCCATCTGCGCCGTGTTATATAGGGGGTTATATGTAGCATGGATTGGGCTTGTTTTTTTTTTTTTTTGTTTTTTTTTCCCCCAAATATTTGGGAGCACGGTGCCTGCTCCGTTGTTGTCAGTAACGCCACTTGCCGAAAGGGAGGGGGGGGGTATCATCAGCATTCCTACATATTTCAGTCATTCAGCCCCGAGGTGATGGAATAATGTCTATAATAATAATGTCAGTGTAAAGTACCGGGACACGCCTTATAATCGCAATCCGCAGGTTTCCTTCACTCCCGAATGTCGCGTAGGTTTTGTTCAGTATTGTGGGAACGGCTCGGGGGGGAAGGACTCTTTTAAGGTTCCTACGGGCGGCGCGGAGGGAACCCTACCTGTCCTCGCGTCCCATAAAAACGTTTTCAATGGAATGGCGCGGACACCGTGAGCTGAACTCTCGTCCCATGTCATATCGGTGCCTGACCTCACGGATGCGGCATGAATGGGAGAAAATTCCCAGAAACCGACCCTCCCCTCCCCCCCCCCCCTCCCGCTTCATAACGCATGACACGATGATGGATGCAGATAAAGCTGAGTGGAAAGAATTCCGATTGCGATATATATGTATGAGGGCGGCACGGTGGCTCGGTGGTTCGGCACGTTCGCCTCTCGGCGCCGGGGGTTCCCGCTTCGAGTCCCAATCTGGGTGGAGTTTGCATGTCCTCCCCGTGTCCGCGTGGGTTTCCTCCGGGTTCTCCGGTTTCCTCCCACAGTCCAAAAAACATGGATCAAGTCAATGGAGTTCTCCAAATTACCCCATATAGAGTGTGTGTTTGTGTGAGTGAGTGTGTGCCCAGCGATGGATTGGCGTCCTGTCCTGGGTCTATCTGCCCAGCGCCCGAGACGTTCTCCCCTGGATGGGCATTGGGAACCCCCCCTGGATGGGCATTGGGAACCCCCCCCCCCCCCGCGACCCTAATAGAGGATAAAGCAGAAGATAATGGATGGATGGGTGGATATATGTGGAGGGGGCGGGGTCTCTTATTGCTTTCAAGGGCATATAGTCTATAGGGGCAATGCAGCGCTTGTACCGTATAAGTGTCTCGTGAATGACTGGGGGTTTGAGGCACGTGCCCTTTTTTTAAGCAGGGTGGGGGTGGGGGGTCCATTAGTCTTGAGTGGTGGTCCGTCAGGGTTAATTGTCCCATTGATTTAGAGACAAGGCATTAAAAGCAGAGCAGATCCATGCGTTATGGTTCCTTCTGCTAGACACGGGGACATGAAAAGCGCATAGCAGACGGCGAGCGCCGAGCCGGTGGGTGTGTCGATGCGGAGTCTGGATGACTGAAGGCGCCCACGTGAAATGGAAACGAGGTAAAAATACCAATTCCCCCATGTGATCGGTGGAGACGAGGATGCGGAGGCTTAACGCCTGGTGCTGATGAAGTGAGTCTGAGTCAGGCTCGGCTCTTGACTTCACCTCTCGCGGGTTTTTTGGCTTTAAAGGCTTGCAGGTAGACGGCGTGATTCATTCGGACGTTCGCCGGAAAGGAGCGATGTTTTCCGAAAATCCCCTCCATCAGGTGAATAATTAGGTTCGGAACCGGACACGTGTCCTTCTGTGTACCTTTTCCTGTAGTGCTCTGCGCATCTGTTGGACGCCTGTGAGCTGCACCACAGTTAGGTGGCGCTGTGGAGGCTGTACCACTTTGGGGTTTGTATTACGTTCTCATGGATGAGCACGAAAATATTGGGAGGCCAGCAGAGAGGAGACGTGTACCGACGGTGACGTTACGATTATTCTCTCAGAAACAAATGCGATAATTATGATACGATACTATTATGATATTTTGATTACAGAGATCAAAGGAACGATGGCTAAAATAACACAAAGTAACGTTTTGTAAATCGAAAAAAAAAAGACAATGAATTGCTTTCGCTCAATTTTTACACAAACTATTCTTTATAACGCAAATTCTGAAATTATTTTGTGAAAAAAATATTTGTAAAATTAGTCTGTGTTGTACATGATGTCGTTTCCAATAGGAAAGAGAAAATTAGGTTTAATGCTCCCGCTACGGGCACGATGTGTATTTTTCTCATGAATGTCGTCATGACATTATGATATAATGATGAGGCACGCTTACGATTCATTAATTAATTAGTTTTTTTTTTTTCGCGAAAACGATGAATTGTTTCACGCATGAATTGATTAACTTTAAGAAGCTGCCAATCAATCTGCGTATTAATACGTAGCTAACAGACGACTCTTAGTGGGCGAGCAGAACTGAGGACCATAAACAGTAACTTATAAAGCGATAAGGTACGAGAGGGCGTGGCATTATTGTGAATAAAGCACGTTAAAGAGCTGTTATTAGGCCCGACGCGAAGCAGAGTACAGTTACACCTGTTTCCCGTGATTTGTTCTGAATAATGCACAACCTCGAGTGTCTTATTGTTTTATAAAATGCTTACCAACGCTCTATAATAAAAAAAAAAACAAGGTTTTGATTCATAAATACGTTTATTGTAAACATAATCGTTAATAATCTGCTCTTCCGCGACATAATCTAGGTTTTTAGAGTAAACGCTGATCGCTGAGTAACATGATTCCAACAATCGAATACTGCCATCTAGTGGCCACACTACAGAACACAGGTTATAAACAAACAGCTGTAACGGGTTTAGTGCTGGTCGGGAAACGTTATTTTATGATTTAAAGTAATGTATTGTATATCACGCATTGATACGGATGTGACGCGCTCAGAGGTGCGTGTTCTTATCAATGATGTCACGACCGGGTGAATGGCTCAGCCAATCAGATTGAATCTAATGGACATGGAGTGCAGGTGGAGACAGGAACGTAGCTACATCGTAGCTACGTCTTTAAGGTGACCGGCGACGCCGTTGCCGCAGACTTTGTTCACTAAATTAATGATGAAGCAGCTTTAAAGCGCCGCGCTCAGCACTTCGGTTCCCCTCTTAATAGGATCTGGTGCTGCGAGTGTGCCGGCTCGGAAATTTCGCCGCGTCAGCGCGGTATGTTTACGTGGGCGCTCATGTGAACGGCTCATGCGAGCGCCTCGGTGAATCGGCCGAAACGACGGTAACGTTCACCTGCCCGTCTGCTGCGGCTCTGAAAGGAACGCTCGGACCCCGGGAGCCTGGGGTCGAGGTCCGAAGTTCGTCAGAGTTTAATCTGAGAGTCGACACGCTGAGATGTGAGGAGACCTCATTCTCATGAGATCAGGTGTCGGCTGAAGGGCACCGCTCGTTACTCGGTTCTCCGCAGCTGATGTGCGACGGGGAGCGTCCGAAGTTCTCTGAGGAATCTGCTGGGTCGGTTCTGAAGAGTGTGTCTGAATAATAATATACTGAATAATACACAACCTCGAGTGTCTTCCATTCATCCATCCATTATCTTTCTCTTTATCCTCCATTAGGGTCGGGGGGGGGTTCCCCATGCCCATCCAGGGGAGAACGTCTCGGGCGCTGGGCAGATACACCCAGGACAGGGCGCCAATCCATCACTGGGCACACACACACTCACACAGACACACTCTATATGGGGCAATTTGGAGAACTCAATTGACTTGATCCATGTTTTTGGACTGTGGGAGGAAACCGGAGAACCCGGAGGAAACCCACGCAGACATGGCGAGAACATGGAAACTCCACCCAGATGGGGATTCGAACCGGGAAACCCCTAGCGCTGAGAGGAGAACATGCTAAATCACTAAGGCACCTCGAGTGTCTTATTGTTTGTTTTATAAAATGTTTACCAACACGCTATAATAAAAAAAAAAAAACTGGGTTTGATTAATAAATGCGTTTATTGAAAACAGAATGGATAATAATCTGCTCTTCCGCGACGTAATCTCGGTTTTTAGAGTGAACGCTGATCGCTGAGTAACATGATTCCAACAATCGAATACTGCCATCTAGTGGCCACACTACAGAACACGGGTTATAAACAAACAGCTGTAACTGGGAATCGGCGCGCTGTTTATATGAATCTGTGTTTTATGATTTAAAGTGTTGTATTGTATGTTCTTCGGGGTCCCTTGGAGAACCGCGGCCGGTGTGCGGCGCAAAGGCGAACGAGAACGCGGGAGCGTCCGAAAGGTCCCGGAGGTCGTTCGCTGCAGGAATCTGTCGGCTCGGTTCTGACGAGGTTTCCAACCTCTTCCTTGTGCGCGGCTGATGCTCGGGTTTGTAAACCCGGTACCGTGTTAGCGGAACCTCCTCTGACGCCGTTCGTACTGAAACCATTTAATCATTCAGCAGACGCTTTTATCCAAAGCGACTTACAAATGAGAACATCACAGTCAGAAGTTATGAAGAAAACCAACTACACTGTAAAATCATCAAACCTGATTGTTATTCGATGCCCCCCCCCCCCCCTTTTTATTTTATTTTTTCATTCATCCATTATCTTCCGCTTTATCCTCTATTAGGGTCGCGGTGGGGTTCCCCATGCCCATCCAGGGGAGAACGTCTCGGGCGCTGGGCAGATACACCCAGGACAGGGCGCCAATCCATCGCTGGACACACACTCCCTCACACAGACACACTTTATATGGGGCAATTTGGAGAACTCAATTGACTTGATCCATGTTTTTGGACTGTGGGAGGAAACCGGAGAACCCGGAGGAAACCCACGCAGACACGGGGAGAACATGGAAACTCCATCCAGATGGGGATTCGAACTGGGAATCCCTAGCGCTGAGAGGAGAACGTGCCAACCACTAAGACACCGTGCCGCCTTAAATTTTATTTTATTTTATTTATTATTTTTTTTATTATTTCAGATGGACTGAAAATCCCCCGCTTCACCTGAATTCGTTTGCGTTTTGGTTTTCAGGGTTTTTTTTCGTCACATTTTGTTCGAAGCGATACAGCCTCGCAACACTACAACAACACTACAACAACACTACAACAACACTACAACAACACTACAACACAACACTGCAGTTCACATTCACAAATCAGGTTTGGAATCGCTATATAGTGTACGAGTGTAATAGTACAGGATTAGAAACAACACACACACACACACACACACACACTTGAAATATAAGAGTGTGTGTCTATATAGACTAAACACATAGACACACACACACTATACACATAGACTGACTGTATAAAGATATTGTGTGTGTGTGTGCATAGAGTATGTGTATTGGTGTGTATACAGTGAGTGTATGTGTATAGTGTTTGTGTCTATGTGTTTAGTGTGTGTGTGTGTGTGCACATAGAGTATGTTTAATGGTGTGTATACAGTGTGTGTGTGTGTGTGTGTGTGTGTGTGTGTGTGTGTGTGTGTGTGTGTGTGTGTGAGAGAGAGAGAGAGAGAGAGAGATGTGATGTTTTCTGCTCTGGTCTCTGTAGAGTTTTTTTTTTTATATAAAGCTGGTCCACGTGCTGTGCCCCCCTCACCCCTCTGCCCCACCCCTCTGCTCCACCCCTCCGCTCACCCCCCCCCCCCCCTGCTCGTTCTGGTCATGAGGTGCTTCACGTCACTGTTTTGCTGAATGCTTTCTTTGGAAGTTCGGCACGTGGGTTTGTTTAACTCCGACAAAGTTGTGGATCAAAGAAAGAAATGCCCTCCGTACACACACACACACACACTCACACTCTCTCTCTCACACACACACACACACACTCTCTCACACACACACTCTCACACACCCTCACACACACACACTGCATTCTTTATCCAGAATTGTGAATGATTTTTATTATGTTCAATCCATCATTCTGCTGTTTAGTTCCAGAGAGAGAGAGACAGAGAGACCCAGGGAAAAGAGAGAGAGAGAGAGAGAGAGAGTGCACGCGACCAACCCAGGGAAAAGAGAGAGAGAGATAGAGCGTGACCCATGGAAAAGAGAGAGAGCGAGAGGGCGACCCAGGGAAAAGAGAGAGTGAGAGGGCGACCCAGGGAAAAGAGCGAGAGAGAGAGAGAGAGAGATGGCGCGACCCAGGGAAAAGAGAGAGAGAGAGAGTGTGCACCCGACCAACCCAGGGAAAAGAGAGAGAGAGAGAGAGAGAGGGCGACCCAGGGAAAAGAGATGGAGAGCGAGAGGGGGCGACCAGGGAAAAGAGAGAGCGAGAGGGCGACCCAGGGAAAAGAGCGAGAGAGAGAGAGAGATGGCGCGACCCAGGGAAAAGAGAGAGAGAGAGAGAGAGAGAGAGAGTGTGCACCCGACCAACCCAGGGAAAAGAGAGAGAGAGAGAGAGAGAGAGGGCGACCCAGGGAAAAGAGAGAGAGCGAGAGGGCGACCCAGGGAAAAGAGAGAGCGAGAGGGCGACCCAGGGAAAAGAGCGAGAGAGAGAGAGAGATGGCGCGACCCAGGGAAAAGAGAGAGAGAGAGAGAGAGAGAGAGAGAGAGTGTGTGCACCCGACCAACCCAGGGAAAAGAGAGAGAGAGAGAGAGAGAGAGAGAGAGGGCGACCCAGGGAAAAGAGAGAGAGAGAGAGTGCAACCGACCAACCCAGGGAAAAGAGAGAGAGAGAGAGAGCGACCCAGGGAAAAGAGAGAGAGAGAGAGAGCGACCCAGGGAAAAGAGAGAGAGAGAGAGCGACCCAGGGAAAAGAGAGAGAGAGAGAGCGACCCAGGGAAAAGAGAGAGAGAGAGAGCGACCCAGGGAAAAGAGAGAGAGAGAGAGCGACCCAGGGAAAAGAGAGAGAGAGAGAGCGACCCAGGGAAAAGAGAGAGAGAGAGAGAGGGCGACCCAGGGAAAAGAGAGAGAGAGACACTAAGCGAGAGAGAGACCCAGTGAGAAGAATGAATGAAACAATGAGAGAGAGAGAGAGAGAGAGAGAGTCCGATGTCTCTTCAGTTCGTCTTTAAAGTGGAGCCCCTGTGTAACTCTGATGTATGAATCAATCAGAGGACGTTCTGGACCTGTGCAGACCGTCCGGAGGCTGTCCAGGTTCCAGGTCCAGGTCCCCCCCCCACCCTCCAAAAGCTCGGCTTAAAAGCGCAGGATCAGAACCCGGGTTCTGCTGCCGGACGGTCGAGGACACGTCTTTTGTTGTGGAGGTTCATTCGGGGACGAAAGGCCTGCCTCGCGCTCCGCACCTTACAGGACGTAGGGACGGGACAGTGTGTCATCAGCTGATCTGGAACATCAATCGGAGGACATGATGTCAGAGTGAAACTCGGGCGAGCGGTGGAACCGGATCCGCGGGCCGACCGGTTAGATCGGCTCGGCTTGGCAATGCGCCAGCCTCGTCTTCCTTCGCCGACCCACGACATCCTCTACGGACGCTGGACGGACGCGTCCCGCTGTGCCGCCGGGCGCCGTTCTGGGGCCTATCCTGGCACACACATTAAAACACATTAAGACGCGCGTACTCTCCTGAAACGCTTCTTATTTCTCATGTTCTCGGCTTTAACGCCTCGTTTGCTTCGTTAGGGCCGTTAGAGGTTTTACGTCTGCCGCTCCTGTTAATGAGTGCCGTTTGGACACGCCTAATTAATCACACGGGAAAAGTTTCCCAATGTCACACGAACACTCGGCAGGACGCCGTGCGAGTGCAGACGCCGTGCGAGTGCAGACTGCATGCGAGTTCCAACGTGTGTACATGTAGGGATGGAACGCGAGAACCGACGCCGTGCGAGAGCTGATGTCGTGCATGTACGGACGGCGTGCGAGTCCTAACGATGTGCCACTACGGAATGCGCTGCGAGTAGGGACTGCTTGTGGGTACGGATGCAGTGCGAGTGTCCATACATCTATATAATGTACGCTGTATGCGAGTGCAGGCACGGCTGCAGTGCGAGTGTCCATACATCTGTATAATGTATGCTTTATGCGAGTGCAGGCATGGATGCAGTGCGAGTGTCCATACTTCTGTATGTATGTATGTTGGAGTGCGAGTGCGGGTATGAATGCAGTGCGAGTGTACATACATCTGTATAATGTACGCTGTGTGCGAGTGTCCACACATCTGTATAATGTACGCTGTGTGCGAGTGTCCACACATCTGTACGTATGTACGCTGTAGTGCGAGTGTCCACACATCTGTACGTATGTACGCTGTAGTGCGAGTGTCCACACATCTGTATGTATGTACGCTTTATGCGAGTGCGGGTACGGCTGCAGTGCGAGTGTCCACACATCTGTATAATGTACGCTGTGTGCGAGTGTCCACACATCTGTATGTATGTATGCTTTATGAGAGTGCAGTTACGGATGAAGTGCGAGTGTCCACACATCTGTATGTGAGTGCATGTGCAGAGGCAGTGTGAGTGTCCACACATCTGTATGTATGTACGCTTTATGCGAGTGCGGGTACGGCTGCAGTGCGAGTGTCCACACATCTGTATAATGTACGCTGTGTGCGAGTGTCCACACATCTGTATAATGTACGCTGTGTGCGAGTGTCCACACATCTGTATGTATGTATGCTTTATGCGAGTGCAGTTACGGATGAAGTGCGAGTGTCCACACATCTGTATGTGAGTGCAGGTGCAGAGGCAGTGTGAGTGTCCACACATCTGTATGTATGTATGCTTTATGCGAGTGCAGTTACAGATGAAGTGCGAGTGTCCACACATCTGTATGTGAGTGCAGGTGCAGAGGCAGTGTGAGTGTCCACACATCTGTATGTATGTACGCTTTAAGCGAGTGCGGGTACGGCTGCAGTGTGAGTCTCCACACATCTGTATAATGTACACTGTGTGCGAGTGTCCACACATCTGTATGTATGGACGCTTTATGCGAGTGCGGTTTACGTCTGTAGTGCGAGTGTCCATACGGAGCCGAGCGAAACACAATGGCGGGGTGAAGTTCCGCTGCGTGACGGCGTTGCTGAGGCTGGTTACTCTGTAATTAACCGAGGAACAATTAGAAGGTCGATTCATTCTAAAGCGCACTAACAATTACCTCCGAGGGCGAGCGCGCATCAGGCATCAAGATAAAGAGCTGCCTGGTTACCATGGGAACACACGATGCCAGGAATGAAGACAAACGGGGCGAGAAAGGGGGGATGTGTCCCCGAGCCTGTATCGGGACCCAGAGTTCTAGGTTTTTTTCTTTTTCGACTAAAACGCCGACGTTTCTGTCTCTTGTGTCTGCGCAGCCGCTTGCATCTCAATAAGAAGGCGTCCGACAAGCAGCCCTACAGCAAGCTGGCGGGCGTGTCCCTGCTGAAGCCCTTGAAAGGAGTGGACCCCAATCTTGTGAATAATCTCGAGACGTTCTTCGAGCTGGATTACCCCAAGGTAAGCTGAGCGACGGTGGCGGGATTACTGAGGGACGTGGGACGTGTCTGTTTACGATGCCGTAACCGCGCAGAGGCGTTCCAGAACCGCAGAGACGGGTTCTGCCGCGTTTGGGAACAGTCGTTAATATGGGTGACTCACTGACGCTGGGTTGCACCACGCAGGGCCTGCGCCACCCGGAATACGACGTTCCCGTTTTTGGAACGTCTTTGTCGCGTTGAATCAATGAACAAACAAAGGGTTAATCTCCGGCCAAATTACAGACGCTCCCTCGAGCAGGCGCCGGCTGAATACGTACGTTTTATTGGCCGAGGGTGAAAATAAATGGGCGACGTGACCTGAAACGTGGTGCGGACTTGCAGAACATCGAAGAACCATCGACCACCTGAGCTGCTACGTCCAGAGAGCGTTCATGAGGTCAGGCGCTGATGTTCGACCCGAGGGTTTCCTAACTAGTTCATCTAATACAGGGGGCTCAATACGTCGACCGCGAAGGGGTGTCCGGTCGATTGCGATGGACGTTTGAAACCCCCCCCCCGTCTCTCTCGCTGTTCCAAAAACCGGCCCGTGGCCCCGCCCCCGTGCTTTAAATCCGAAGCACTGGATCACGAATCATCTACATTAGATTAGTTTCTTTTTACATTAGATGGTTTTTGCACTGGGGCGGCACGGTGGCTTAGTGGTTTAGCATGTTCTCCTCTCAGCGCTAGGGATTCCCGGTTCGAATCCCCATCTGGGTGGAGTTTCCATGTCCTCCCCGTGTCCGCGTGGGTTTCCTCCGGGTTCTCCGGTTTCCTCCCACAGTCCAAAAACATGGATCAAGTCAATTGAGTTTTCAAAAATTTCCCCATATAGTGTGTGTCTGTCTGTGTTAGTGAGTGTGTGCCCAGTGATGGATTGCCCCCCTGTCCTGGGTGTATCTGCCCAGCGCCCGAGACGTTCTCCCCTGGATGGGCATGGGGAACCCCCCCCCCCCCCCCCCCGACCCTGATAGAGGATAAAGTGGAAGATAATGGATGGATGAATGAGGTTTTTGCACTTTATTTGACTGACAAGACGAGTGACGAGTCCACTCACACTCTATATGGGGCAATTTGGAGAACTCAATTGACCTTGATCCATGTTTTTGGACTGTGGGGGAGAACAGGAGAAGCCGGAGGAAACCCACGCGGACACGGGGAGGACATGGAGACTCCACCCAGATTGGGATTCGAAACGGGAATCCCTAGCACTGAGAGGAGAACATGCCAAACCACTAAGCCAACGTGCCACCCCCAATACTAACATGATGTGTGTAAACAGGCCTAAGAAAATGATTAACCCTGGTGGATCTCGATGACCTGTCCAATGGAAAGGTAGATCTCCGGCCAGAAAAGTGTGGGCACCCCCTGATCTAATGGGTGTTGGTTGGGGTGGAGGTCTGGGCTCTGCGTGTGTCGCTCAAGTTCCTCCAACCTGCCACAGGGGACATCCACCGGGGTCCGTGTTCTACGGATTAGAGGTGGAGACGGCTGAGATGGACATTGGGAGATAGATTGAGGTGGATGGGACCTCCGTAGAGTGAGGGTCATATTGGGAGAAGGACGCTCAGGATGGATCCACCAGGCAGATGGAGGTCAGAAAGGCCGATGAGGGACACCCAGTGGTCTCGGGTGTCCACGGCACATGTGGACCACGTTCCACTGGGTTCTTCATGTGACGAACGTTGCTCCAGCTCAGAATCGCCTTCATGGTTCCCGATGGTTTCAAAACCTTTGTTGTGATACTAAAGCCCTGGTGTTTGGTCATGTGGTATCTAATGGGTGTTGGTTGGGGTGGAGGTCTGAGCTCTGCGTGTGTCGCTCAAGTTCCTCCACACCAAACAACTCCAACCTGCCACAGGGGACATCTACCGGGGTCCGTGTTCTACGGATTAGAGGTGGAGACGGCTGAGATGGACATTGGGAGGTAGATTGAGGTGGATGAGACCTCCGTGGAGTGAGGGTCATATTGGGAGAAGGACGCTCAGGATGGATCCACCAGGCAGATGGAGGTCAGAAAGGCCGATGAGGGACACCCAGTGGTCTCGGGTGTCCACGGCACATGTGGACCACGTTCCACTGGGTTCTTCATGTGACGAACGTTGCTCCAGCTCAGAATCGCCTTCATGGTTCCCGATGGTTTCAAAACCTTTGTTGTGATACTAAAGCCCTGGTGTTTGGTCATGTGGTATCTAATGGGTGTTGGTTGGGGTGGAGGTCTGAGCTCTGCGTGTGTCGCTCAAGTTCCTCCACACCAAACAACTCCAACCTGCCACAGGGGACATCTACCGGGGTCCGTGTTCTACGGATTAGAGGTGGAGACGGCTGAGATGGACATTGGGAGGTAGATTGAGGTGGATGAGACCTCCGTGGAGTGAGGGTCATATTGAGAGAAGGACGCTCAGGACGGATCCACCAGGCAGATGGAGGTCAGAAAGGCCGATGAGGGACACCCAGTGGTCTCAGGTGTCCACGGCACATGTGGACCACGTTCCATTGGGTTCTTCATGTGAAGAACGTTGCTCCAGCTCAGAATCGCCCTCATGGTTCCCGATGGTTTCAAAACCTTTGTTGTGATACTAAAGCCCTGGTGTTTGGTCATGTGGTATCTGGTATTATCGAGATCTTGCTGTAGCCCGGGCAGCACCCATCCACCCGTCCACCCCACCCGTCCAGCCGTCTGTCCGTCCACGCCCTAATATTCCAGACCGGTTACCGTTGCCATCATTGCTCCACACTCGCGGTATGCGGCGGCTTTATGGCCGTATAGACGCACAAGGCCGGGGCGGGCCACGCGGTGAGTCAGGTTCGGCAATCGTGCTTAAGTCCTATCCCTGCACCATCGCCGAGCTGCAGCGCTCCTCATTCGGCTCTCGCTTCATTTGAATGGGTGGCGCGTGGAGCATTTGCCTTGCAAAAAGCTTTTGTTTTCTTATCTCCTTTGCCTCCCGAGCACGGCACCGTCCTCCACCTCCATCACGCGGCACCGTCCTCCGCCTCCATCACACGGCACCGTCCTCCGCCTCCATCACACGGCACCGTCCTCCGCCTCCATCACACGGCACGTAAATGGCGATCCGGCCGGGTTCACCACTCTGAAACGTCGAGTTGCTGGATGCCGGTAACGATGGGCGTCACCGAGTTGAGCAACCGGGAGGTTTAGGCGCCGCAGTTTCGTGGGATTCTGTGCTTATCCCTGCACGCGCGGCACCACCTCATTCCTCTGTAAACCGTCTGCTTTAAAGTCAGAGGATCTACCGCCTGCACGTCTGAGGTGCATGGCGTCTGCAACAAGGAGGGACGTCCTCCAGGGTTTTATTAATTAAGAGCGTCGTTTACCGTGGGCGGCACGCTGGCTTAGTGGTCCCGCTTCGGATCCCCATCTGGGTGGAGTTTCCATGTCCTCCCCGTGTCCACGTGGGTTTCCTCCGGGTTCTCCGGTTTCCTCCCACAGTCCCAAAAAACATGGATCAAGTCAATTGAATTCTTCACATTGCCCCATGTAGAGTGTGTCTGTGTGTCCAGTGATAGATTGGTGTCCTGTCCTGGGTGTATCTGCCCAGCGCCCAAAACGTTCTCCCCTGGATGGGCATGGGGAACCCACCCCCCCATACCATCACCAGGCTTTATACTCACTCAGACTCCCGCTCATGTTTTATTAAATAATGCGCCGCAGGGCGTCAGAGCAATGCTGTTTTTCAGGGGACTTCCACCGACGGGACGTCCCACCTCGTGCCACGCCCATCGCCGTTCTGTCTCCGCCCCCTCCTCCCGTTCCTGCAGCTGATCTTGTCTGGTCTGTCAGCGCTTTAAGACTCTGTGTTATTTAATCATTGTTCTCCTGATGATGGACCCACGAACGTTAACCCAAACTGGATTAGAGGTTATTTAAGGTGAAGTCGTATACAATTACACGCCCTGTTTATGGAGCAATGCCTGCTGGATGACTTAACGGCGTCCTCCACCTTCACACCATCTGTGGTGGAGTCCAGAGCTCTGTTTATTTTAAGCGGTGCGAGAGGGCGTGGCATTATTGTGAACAAATCATAGGACGGAGGTGTCGTTAGTCCCGACGCATACCGGAGGACAGTTCCACCTCTTTACGTTCTACAGTGTAGCTGCTTGTCTTCATAAGTTGTGGTGTTCTCATCGCAATTTATTTACAGTAACACACAACCTCGAGTGTCGTATTAATTTAATAAAACGCTCACAAGACACACCTTTACGGTGGTCCCTCAGTCCTCTACTTTATGGTGGTCCCACCCCTTTACAGTGGTCCCTTAACCCTCCAATTTACACTGGTTCCTCCCCTTTACGGTGGTCCCTTAACCCTCCCCTTTATGGTGGCCCCTCGACCCTTCCCTTTATGGTGGTCCCTTGACCCTCCACTTTACGGTGGTCCCTTACTTCTCTACTTTACGGTGGTCCCACCCCTTTACAGTGGTCCCTTAACCCTCCACTTTACGATGGTCCCTCAAACCTCTACGGTATTCCCTCCATTTTATGCTGGTCCCTCAAACCTCTACTTTATGGTGGTCCCACCCCTTTACAGTGGTCCCTTAGCCCTCCACTTTACGGTGGTCCTCCTAATTTAAGGTGGTCCCTCGACTCTCTACGGTAGTCCCTCCCCTTTGCGATGGTCCCTTAACCCTCTACTTTGCTGTGGTCCCTCCGCTTTGCTGTGGTCCCTCCACTTTACACTGGTTCCTCCCTTTTACGGTGGTCCCTCAACCCTCCATTTAATGGTGGTCCCTCAACCCTCCCCTTTATGGTGGTCCTTCGACCCTTCCCTTTATGGTGGTCCCTCGACCCTCCCCTTTATGGTGGTCCCTCGACCCTCCACTTTACGGTGGTCCCTTACTTCTCTACTTTACAGTGGTCCCACCCCTTTACAGTGGTCCCTTAACCCTCCACTTTACGATGGTCCCTCAAACCTCTACGGTATTCCCTCCATTTTATGCTGGTCCCTCAAACCTCTACTTTATGGTGGTCCCACCCCTTTACAGTGGTCCCTTAACCCTCCACTTTACGGTGGTCCTCCTAATTTAAGGTGGTCCCTCGACTCTCTACGGTAGTCCCTCCCCTTTGCGATGGTCCCTTAACCCTATACTTTGCTGTGGTCCCTCCGCTTTGCTGTGGTCCCTCCACTTTACACTGGTTCCTCCCTTTTACGGTGGTCCCTCAACCCTCCATTTAATGGTGGTCCCTCAACCCTCCCCTTTATGGTGGTCCTTCGACCCTTCCCTTTATGGTGGTCCCTCGACCCTCCCCTTTATGGTGGTCCCTCGACCCTCCACTTTACGGTGGTCCCTTACTTCTCTACTTTACGGTGGTCCCACCCCTTTACAGTGGTCCCTTAACCCTCCACTTTACGATGGTCCCTCAAACCTCTACGGTATTCCCTCCATTTTATGCTGGTCCCTCAAACCTCTACTTTATGGTGGTCCCACCCCTTTACAGTGGTCCCTTAGCCCTCCACTTTACGGTGGTCCTCCTAATTTAAGGTGGTCCCTCGACTCTCTACGGTAGTCCCTCCCCTTTGCGATGGTCCCTCAACCCTCTACTTTGCTGTGGTCCCTCCACTTTGCTGTGGTCCCTCCACTTTACACTGGTTCCTCCCCTTTACGGTGGTCCCTCGACCCTCCGTTTAATGGTGGTCCCTCAACCTTCCCCTTTTGGTGGTCCCTCA
The DNA here is from genome assembly GCA_019802505.1 of Corydoras sp. C115. NCBI lineage: Eukaryota > Metazoa > Chordata > Actinopteri > Siluriformes > Callichthyidae > Corydoras > Corydoras sp. C115. The sequence continues at coordinate 205,740 of JAFMOC010000246.1, read as the reverse complement.
ACCCTCCACTTTGCGGCGTAGTGTATAAAGTTGTAAAGTCCAGGAGCTTCAGATAAACTTTGAGATTCCCAGTTTCTCGACCGATGACGGAACATCCTGAAGCCCAGGCTGAAGGAATGTACGAGTTAAGCTGTTGTAACTTGTGAGATGTTCCTCAGAAGACTGCTCCCAGCTAGTTTGGGGAGGGGGCTTCTGGTTGAAGAACGAGGAGCACCGATCGCGGTCCCATCAGCGTGCCGTGGCTCGCTTTACGATCCCGCCTGAGCCGAATGATGCAGATGAGGTCCTTTACCCTGGAGTACTTGTGCAGCCTGATGAAAAGCCTGCTGGAGTCTCTAATGACTAATGTTCTTTAAACAGACGGGTTCTGCAGTGGAGTGCGCTCCAGCTGTCGGAACACACTGCGTGGTTTGTAATCCAGACACAGCGCCCCGATGCCGGAGGTTCCACTTCCTTGGATGCTTCGGAGTCGTATCGCTCATCAAAACCCACCATCGGCTCATGGTTTGGGTCCTATCCCTGCCAATCTGCCACCACCGGGCCCCTTGAGCAATGCGCTCAACCGTGAGTTGCGTGATGGGGCCGCTTTGAATCATGACGTCTGCTTCGTGCTACAATTGTAAATGTGTTACTAATGCTGTTCCGATTAAATTAGCGTTCCGCCGTGACGCCCCGTCCACATTCTAGAACGTTATCCTCAGTCTTTTTTGTGTAAACAGGCTTTCAGTGCGTTTAAGCTCCAGTGAAAGCCTTAAGCAAATACCTCGTATTTATTTATTTTTTTTAATTTAGTCCTTCAAACTCGCCTTCGTGTAATCGGTCACCGTAACGTCAGCCACGAGGAAGTGTTCGCTCGTTAATTCCTGGAACGCCATCCTGCTCTGAACGTGTTATTTGGAGGATTTCTGCTGATTGTCGTTGTTTATTTGAAGTGCATTGTTATAGTCGGCGTGGTGAACTTTTAAAAGCACTGCTGAAGTTCTCCATCTGCTTCCCTTTTGCCCCAGTTTACAGAGCGGAACGGCGTCAGGTTCGACCGCAAAGGGACCACAAAGGGCAGCTGAGGGTAAATTTGTTCCATGACCTCATGTATTTCACGTAAATAGATCACACGGGCCGGCTTTGGGCGTCATGTTTGCGGCCGCGATGGCTCAAACCTCAACCTGGTGCCGGGTGAAGGTTCAAATTCCCAGGTTTGGGTCGATAGCTGTCTAAAAAAATGACCATTAAAATGGGGCGAGGGTCTGTGACTGTGGCGTGGCTGTTGGTGCCAGGTGGGTCCTTAAGTTCAAATCCCAAGTTCATTAAAGTTACCAGTGTGGGCCCTCGAACCCTCATTATAATTTCCCCCTTGGATCAATAAAGCATTTCCAGTCCTTAAATCCGATTGGCTGATGTCCAGCCGTGACATCATTAACAATAACAATAACACCCCTCTCAGTGCGTCACATTCGTATCAATGCATTTACATTTTACATTTACATTTAGTCATTTAGCAGACGCTTTTATCCAAAGCGACTTACAAATGAGAACACCACAAGTCAGAAGCCATGGAGAAAACCAACTATACTGTAAGTTCATCAACCTGATTGTTATTCGAAGCTGCGTCCCCCCCCCCCCTTTTTTTTTTTTTTTTTTTTTTTTTTTTTTTTTTTTTTATAACAGGTATTTGGTAAATAGATGCGTCTTAAGTAGTTTCTTAAAACTGTTTAAAGATTCTGCCTTACGGACAGAGTTGGGAAGATCGTTCCACCATTTTGCAGTGGTGAACGCCACAGAATGAGAATTAGCTCCTCGGTGAGGTGGAATCGCCAGGCGACAATCGTCACTGGAGCGAAGTGAACGAGTCGGAGTGTATTTTGAAAAGATAGAGTGAAGGTAAGAGGGGGAAGATCCAGAAATGGTTCTGTATGCCAGAGTCATAGTCAATGAGTCAGAGTCAATGCGTGATACACATTCATTCATTCATTCATTATCTTCCGCTTTATCCTCTACTAGGGTCATGGGGGGGGGGGGTTCCCCATGCCCATCCAGGGGAGAACGTCTCGGGCACTGGGCAGATACACCCAGGACAGGACGCCAATCTATTGCTGGGCACACACTCACTCACACAGACACACACTATATGGGGAAATTTGGAGAACTCAATTGAATTGATCAATGTTTTTGGACTGTGGGAGGAAACCGGAGAACCCGGAGGAAACCCACGCGGACACAGGGAGAACATGGGAACTCCACCCGGATGGGGATTCGAACCCAGCGCTGAGAGGAGAACATGCTAAACCATTAAGCCACCGTGCCGCCGCCTACACATTACATTAAATCATAAAATACAGATTAATAGAAACAACGATCTGCGCTAAACCTGTTATGGCTGTTCCTGTAATTTGGCCACCAGATGGCAGTATTAGAGTATGATTATTAGAGCAATCAGAATCCTGTTACTCAGCGATCAGCGTTCACTTTAAAAAAACGGACCGGATCGTTTGTTTTAAACGCATTTATATTTCAAACCTTGTTTTTTTTATTTTTTATTATAGTGCGTTATGTTAGCATATTATAAAAGTAATAATTCACAGGACGCTACACGTCCGGATTAACGACACGTCTTTCCTGTAATTTATTCCGAATAATGCCACGCCCCCTCGTACCGTTTAGCTTTATTGCTTCGGGGTGGTGCCACAAAATGATGTAACGTTCTGAATCTCCATAGCAACAGCAGTTATGACTTTAATATGCAGTAATGAGTTTATCAGCACTAATAATAAATAAGCTGCACACACACACACACACATACACACACACACACACACACACACACACACACACACACACATACACACACACACAAGCTGTGACCCGGTGTGTTTACAGCGCAGGAGCTCGTTTGTTTACATTCCTGTTCCGAGATGGAACCCGCCGTCCTGGAACTCTCTTTTTCAGGTGAAGGAAGCGGCGTTTCCTCAGACGCCGTTCCGCCGGATCCGATTCCGAGGGTCGGGTGTAAACACGGCGTTCAGATCTAATCCAGACGCGCCGCTCTGATCCAAACAGGGTCCACGCGACTTCCGTGTTCTGTAAACGTTCTGCGTAAATGCACCGGCTGTTCTGTTTTTTTTTTTTTCCACCGCGTGTCACTTCCTGTTGGGTTTTTGTGCAGCAGGTCAGAGCCGCAGGCCGTTGGTTCCGCGGTGGTGCTGTTTTAATGACCAGGTCCGGCTATGATGGTCGGTTCTGGCTGCAGTGTGTCCGGATGATGTCACTTGATGCGCAGCGTGAATGAAACCTGGTTTTGGGCTCGTCGAGATGATTCCATTTCCGGTTTAGATCAATCTTTTTATATATTAAAGTTAAATTTACATAAATACCTCACAATCCAAATCAAATGCCCTGAAATAGATTTTCAGTGTTTGGGAATCGAACCTTTTAGCGTTTTGTTTCATCGTTTCACTAGGGACGAGACGATTAATCATTCATTCATTCATTATCTCCCGCTTTATCCTCTATTAGGGTCGCGGTGGGGTTCCCCATGCCCATCCAGGGGAGAGCGTCCCGGGTGCCGGGCAGATACACCCAGGACAGGGCGCCAATCCATCGCTGGGCACACACTCACTCACACACACACACTCTATATGGGGCAATTTTGAGAACTCAATTGACTTGATCCATGTTTTTGGACTGTGGGAGGAAAGCGGAGAACCCGGAGGAAACCCACGCGGACACGGGAGAACATGGAAACTCCACCCAGATGAATCCGAACCGGGAATCCCCAGCGCTGAGAGGCGAACGTGCCAACCACTAAGCCGTGCCGATTAATCGTTTAAAAGTTTTTGCAAATAAATTTAAACCTCTGATTTAATTAATTTTGATACTTTATTTCGGTTTCTTTTCATTTTGCTTTTCTTGTTGTATAACTGCGCTAATGTTTAATATGTCTTGTGTGCTTTTAATGATTTACTGCTCTATTTCGTTTTGGAAAGCGTCTTCGAGGTCCCTAAAAACGCTATATAAATAAAATGTATTATTATTATTATTATTAATTGTGATTTATTGATGTTACAGTTCGTTTATCTGAAGAGCGCCTCTACATCGTCATGACGACATTCATTTAAGTGGCGCAATTCGCACCGAAACAAACGGAGATGCAGATATTTAAACTTTTCAGGCAGCCATTCTCAACCGGTGGGTCCCAATTTGGGGCGCAGACAGTGTGCACGAAAGTAATACGTATTTTTGTATTTTTAATTATTGAAAAAATACAAAGCAAAGGGATCTAGAGAAGCCTCAGCGTTCCTGTTGCCATGGTAACCAACCATGGTTACCGGTTACCCTTCTCTTTGAATTTAGAATTTCGAAGTCGCGACCTAATGACCGAGTCACGGGACCGGTTCAGAACCTCAGCTTTAAGGGACACGGATTTATTTATTTATTTTTTAACTTTGATTATCAGTAAACAATTTAATGATTTCTTTTCTAACGAATACTTTGTGTTAATATTACAGCCCTGCACTCTCTTTATTTTTCTTAATTGTTGCATAATAATCGTAACAATCATAATTATTTTCTAGACGATAATCGTACGATTAAATTTATTGTATCATCCCTTCATGGTACAGTATAAATTGTGCCTGTACCTTTACGTGTGTGTACAGTATATACTCTACTTGGTCAAAATAAAGGTCACACTCTATTTTTAGTTTAGTTTTGATTACGCCGCTCATTCGCTGTGGCATCGGAAGCTGCTGCAATCTCACATTTAATTCTGTGATCAAATTTATAGACGATCGAAACCAAATATTCGCGTGTGGGACCTTCATATTTTGGGCGCGCAGGGGCCAACAGTTAAAATTAAGTGGGTGGTTGTTGTCGTCGTCGTTTTTTACGGCTGTGCTGAATCGTTTCCGCCATCTGAACGAATCCGAGTCTCACCAAACGGTATTTAAAGGCAGAGGCTCCTCTTAAAACATGCAGAATTTAGACTCCGCCTCCCACATTCAGCTGCTGGGATGTATATAGATAAGCACACCCCCACCCCCCCTCCCCCATACAAAGCAAATACTGAAAGTCCTTTGAAGGAGGGAAACGCTTATAGCGTCGGGTAAATAATTTACCCAGCGATGCGTTTAAAGCCCTGCAGTAGTATTTTTTTCAATAATAAAAGACGAGTACAAGATCGGATTAATAATTACTTTCGTGCACGTCGTCTGCGCCCCAAAAATGGGACACACCGGTTGAGAATTGCTGCCTGAAAAGTTAAAATATCTGCATTTCCGTTTGTTTCGGTGCGAATTGCGCCACTTGAATGCATGTCGTCATGACGATGTAGAGGCGCTCTTCAGATAAACGAACTGTAACATTTAATAAATCGCAATTAATTGCAAAAAACGATGAATCGTCTCGTCTCTAGTACTCCGTTCATCAGACGATGAAACCAAAAGCTAAAAGGTTCGAATCCATCCATCCATTATATTCCGCTTTATCCTCTATTAGGGTCGCGGGGGGGGTTCCCCCATGCCCATCCAGGGGAGAACGTTTCGGGCGCTGGGCAGATACACCCAGGACAGGGCGCCAATCCATCGCTGGGTACACACTCACGCAAACAGACACACTCTATATGGGGCAATTTGGAGAACTCAATTGACTTGATCCATGTTTTTGGACTGTGGGAGGAAACCGGAGAACCCGGAGGAAACCCACGCGGACACGGGGAGGACATGGAAACTCCACCCAGATGGGGATTCGAACCGGGAATCCCTAGTGCTGGGAGGAGAACGTGCCAACCACTAAGCCAAGGTTCGATTCCCAAACACAAAATCTATTTCAGGGTATTCGATTTGAATCGATTTGGACGATGAATCGTCTCGCCTCTAGTACTCCGTTCAAATTTAGAGGAGGTCGAAACCAAATATTCGTGTGTGGGACCTTTATATTTTGGCCACGCAGGGGCCAAAGGATAAAACGTTGTGCGGTTAAAATGACCGTAACGATGTCCAGTTCGAGAGGGCGCTCGCATTCGGGTGTGATGATGATGATGAAGATGATGAATGCATTTGGAACCGCTGTTATTGCTCTCAGATGTTTCATCGCGTGCGGTTCTTCATCGTCAAGCGGCGCGTGGACGAAGCACTCCTCCCGCCGCTCTCGGTTCCAAAGGACCTCGAATCCTCGTGCTGGACCCGTTGGAACCCTCCCACTCTTTCAGCACGCCGCCATCAATCAGCTCCGGGTCACTGTGCGTCCCTCCGTCCTTCTGTCGGGAGGGAAGAAGCCCTCTTTTGTTTCGGAGCGCCCGGGTTCTATGGGATAACCATGGCAACGTGTTCTCAGCGGCCCCGGCACTCGAGCGCCGCGGCCGCCGGCTGTAAGTGGAACCGTGCAGGCTGCTTCAGAGTGGAGTTTAATGACAGACAGACCGGGCTTATCCCTTTTCTGGCTCTGTTCTATGAGGCTCCGAGCCAGAGGTCGTCATCGTTGAGGACAGGACAGAGGCTCCTCAGTGGGCTGCTGGTAGAAGTGGGTGGTTGTTGTCGTTTTTTTTACGGCTGTGCTGAATAGTTTCCGCCTTCTGAACGAATCCGAGTCTCATCAAACGGTAGTTAAAGGCAGAGGCTCCTCTTAAAACATGCGGAATTTAGACTCCGCCTCCCACATTGAGCTGCAGGCATGTATATAGATAAGCACACACCCCCCCCCCTCCCCCGTACAAAGCAAATACTGAAAGTCTTTACAATTTGGAGGTATGAGAGAAACGCTTATAGTGTCGAGTACATATTTTACCCAGCGATGCGTTGAAAGCCCTGCAGTTTGCAAAAAAACCCAAAAAAAACGCAGATATTGACTTTTTATTAAATTGTTGCACTCAGCGGTTAAGGCCCTTATCCAAGGCCCCTGTTACTCACTGACCAAAACCGGGAGTTGCTTTGGACAAAAGCATCTGCACAATGACCTCATGTTTCTGCTCCTTAAATCTGATTGGCTAGCCGTTTGTCCGGCCGTGACGTTATTAACAATGATGCACACTTCACATTCGTATCAATGCGTGATATTCAATACATTATTTTACATCATAAAATACCTGTTATACTGTTTTTTATCGGGGCGGCACGGTGGCTTAGTGGTTTAGCACCTTCGCCTCTCAGCGCTAGGGATTCCCGGTTCGAATCCCCATCTGGGTGGAGTTTCCATGTTCTCCCCGTGTCCGCGTGGGTTTCCTCCGGGTTCTCCGGTTTCCTCCCACAGTCCAAAAAAAACATGGATCAAGTTAATTGAATTCCCAAAAATTGCCCCATATAGAGTGTGTCTGTGTGAGTGAGTGAGTGTGTGTCCAGCGATGGATTGGCGCCCTGTCCTGGGTCTATCTGCCCAGCGCCCGAAACGTTCTCCCCTGGATGGGCATGGGGAACCCCACCACGACCCTAATAGGATAGAGGATAAAGCGGAAGATAATGAATGAATGAACTGTTTTTTATGAACGGTGTTCTTTTAATTTGGCCACTAGATGGCAGTAGGATTGTTAGAGAAACCGGAATCCTGTTACTCGGTGATCAGCGTTCACGTTAAAAACCGGACAAGAGTGACGATTTTATTTACAACAAGTTTATTTATTTAAAAATGTTATTTTTTATTATTATATTGTGTTCGTAAGCGTTTTTATTAAAGTAATACGACGCTGGAGGTTGTGTATTATTGTGAATAAATCACGGGGAAGGGATGGAACTGTATAACGCCTCTTTCTGATAATTTATTCAGAATTATGCCACGCCCTCTCGCACCGTATGGCTTTTGGGTGAGGACGGCGATCGGTTTGCACGCTCCTCCATCACCCCGTTCACGCCCGATGTTCTTTTCTTCTGCCCCTCAGTACGAGATCCTCCTCTGCGTGCAGGACCACGACGACCCCGCCATCGACGTCTGCAAAAAGCTGCTGGGCAAATATCCCAACGTTGACGCCAGGCTGTTCGTAGGTAAGCGTTAACGCAGGAATCTCATCGGAGCTCCGGGTCATGTGTCTCCAAACCCGCTATATGCAGGGCTTGCTGTGGACCGTGGGTGAGGGTCAGCCGCCTACGAGGTTCCCTCTGACCCGAAATACATTCTGACTCATTCTGACTCATGTTGTGACTCAGGACGTGCCGTCCTCCAGAGTCTCATGTTATTTCTCATTCATGAAACCTCTACTTTCAAAACGTGGTGTATGCTAGAACCTCGTGCCGAACCCCTTACCCCCCCCCCCCCCACCCCCCCACCCCCCCGTCCATCAGCTTTGGGATGCATCAGAAACGAGCTCCTGTCTGATCATCGGTGTCAGACCCCTCAAATCCCCGCAGACACAAGAATCTGAAAGAATTAAAGCTCGTATAGCTGCCATGATGGGGACCAACTTCGATTGTGATGTCATAAAGGCTCCATGTCCGTCACCCAAATGGTGACACCCCCCCCCCCCCCCCGCCCCCCGCCACGGTCTGTAAACTGCCCGTCTGTCGGAGGATATGCTTCTTGTAGAGAGTACTATTCACGTAACTTCCCGCCCTTCTGCCCCGATAAAGTTCTGGCCTTTGTCCCAGGCAGGAAGTGCGGGGGGGGGGGGGTTTCCATTCCGAAGCCCCCCCCCTCCCACCACACACACACACACACACACGGTGCGTGCTCCGAAACGTTTCAGCTGCGTTACTGTTTAATCCGTCAGTGAGACTCCATTAAATCCCTCTGAGGTGCCGTAATGGGATTCAGATGGAGGCGCTTGGTTAGAACCTCCCCCTCAGGCTGCTGCGCCGCGGCGCTAATGCTAAATATAAATATGTTCGTCCGTCAGCGGAGCGCTCACATGGATCAATGAGGAAAGCTAATGCGCTCGTTACAGGAGGCGGGCGGGCGGGCGGGCAGGCAGGCGGGCATCGGACTCCGTATTGAACCCCGTTGAGGGTTCCATTTCCCTACACTGACGTTTTATTTTGGGTTTTTTTTTTCCCCCCCATTGTCTTTGTTCCCCACCCACAGTATAAAGACTAAATTGCCCCAGTTGTGACTGTGTGTGGAGTTTGCATGTTCTCCACCTGTCTCCATACATTTTAGGAGCTCGGGCTTTCCACCCACAGCACAAAGACTAAATTGCCCCTGGGTCGTGAGTGACAACTGGGTAATTCCTCTCTGGCGTTTGCATGTTCTCCACCCATCGGCATGTGTTTCTGAAGCTTGGGCTTCCCACCCACAGTATAAAGAATAAATTGCCCCAGTTGTGACTGTGTGTGGAGTTTGCATGTTCGGTTTCCCCACACTGACGTTTTATTTTGTTTTTTTTTCCCCCTTGTCTTTGTTCTTGGCTCATCAGGAGGGAGGAAGGTCGGCATCAATCCAAAAATCAACAACCTCATGCCCGGCTACGAGGGTGCCAAGTACGATCTGGTGTGGATCTGCGACAGCGGCATACGAGGTAGCGTTCTCGGGCTCCGCCCCTCTATAAGCAAAGTTTTTTTTTAAGATCATATATATATATATATATATATATATAATATATATATATATATATATATATATATATATATATATATAGGGCAGCACGGTGGCTTAGTGGTTTAGCATGTTCTCCTCTCAGCACTAGGGATTTCCCGGTTCGAATCCCCTGGTTCGGGGTGGAGTTTCCATGTTCTCCCCGTGTCCGCGTGGGTTTCCTCCGGGTTCTCCGGTTTCCTCCCGCAGTCCAAAAACATGGATCAAGTCAATTGAGTTCTCCAAATTGCCCCATATAGAGTGTGTCTGTGTGAGTGAGTGTGTTCCCGGCGATGATAGATTGGCGCCCTGTCCTGTCCTGGGTGTATCTGCCCAGCGCCCGAGACATTCTCCCCTGGATGGGCATGGGGAACCCCCCCCCCCCCCCCCCCCCCCCCCCCCGCGCCCGACCCAAATATAGGATAAAGCGGGAGATAATGAATGAATAATATATATGTGTGTGTGTGTATATATATATATATATATATATATATATATATATATATACATATAATTGCCCAGCGATGGATTGGCGCCCTGTCCTGGGTGTATCTGCCCAGCGCCCGAAACGTTCTCCCCTGGATGGGCATGGGGAACCCCACCGCGACCCTAATAGAGGATAAAGCGGGAGATAATGAATGAATGAATATATATATATATATATAATTCTTTATTGATCCCTCAGTAATAACACAGCACAGTAATAATACAGTCATAGAAAAAATAGTAAAAACTGTTTTTAAAAATCATAAAAATAAAAAATAAGTCAGTAAACGCAGCGATGAGGGTCAGAGATCAGCATCATTGCACACGTTCCAGTTATACAGAGTGCAGACAGCATATGTACCACTACTGCAGGTATATAATATATTTATATAAATATAATAAGTATACATAGTGCATACTCTCAACCGTGATGTCACGATCACGGTGATTATAGTTTGGTACATTTTGCCCGACAGCAGTTCAATAAGAGCTTTATAATTAAAATCAAATGTTATATAACCGTAATTATTAAAATTATATAAGTATTTATTAGTGTATTAGAGTTGCTGCGCTGTGTTCAGTGGCCCGTAGTTGGCGCTCTGCCACCCGCTCGCAGTGCGGAATGCCATGTTATGAGGTCGTGTCCGTTCCTGCTTTGCTGACTCGGCGCCGTTTCCAACAGTGAGGCCCGACACGCTGTCTGATATGGCCAATCAGATGACGGAGAAGGTGGGACTGGTCCACGGCCTCCCCTACGTGGCCGACCGGCAGGGCTTCGCTGCGACGCTGGAGCAGGTGAGGGCGGCTCTTGCGGGCGACCCGCTCGGGTTCATTTACATATTTTAATTTATTTGACTGCCGACGTAAACGACCTCGAACTCGCCGATATCTGTGCCTCCCACTACTGATGAATGTTTAGATATAACTCACGAGAGAAATGTCATGGAAAAACTATCTTCCTCTTAATATGAGAAAAGGTCACTTTATTCAGTTATGGAACAAGTTTATTGAGCGCATCCAACTAATAAGACCAAGTGACTGTTGGTCTTATTAATAAAACTATTATACTAAAATATGTAATGCTTAAATTTTAGTAGGTATGTATAACAAAACCTTGTTGGATGCGTGTAGGGTGCTAGTTTTCTTTTTGTGTATTTGTTGTTCTTTTTATTTATATAAAAATAGTTTATAATTTTGGAAAAAATAGGGGAATGCCTTGTATTAATGTAAAAATTAGGGCCGAGCTGCAATATTCGCTGATTCAACGATTCGATTCGGAGAACCGTAGTCGACTATGAACCTCATAGTCAAATGTACCATTTTGACCACATGGGGGCGCCCATGGCTGCTGCTAAGCATTAGTTTTTACATAAAATGTCTTTGTTTTCGTTATATATATATATATATATATATATATAGCCTTTTGTCAAATAAAATCATCATAATTTCTAGGAAAAAAAAAAGAAAAAAAAAAGTTTTCTTTTGTTAGAAAAACAAGTAAAATATATTAAAAAAAATACTTTTTTAAAAACTATGCTTATAGCGCCATCTTGTGGTGAAATTTTAACTGATTCGATTATCGGTCGACTATAGGTAAAATCTGACGAATCCGATTCGACTACGAAAATCTGTAGTTGAATACAGCCCTAGTAAAAATGCAAAAAAAAAAAAAAGTGTAATGTAAGGGTATTTTTTTTCCTCTTTATTCTTCCCCTAATAAAAATTTTAATAAAAAAATATTATATATATATATATATGTGTGTATGTAATATATATATATATATCAGCATATATGTACCCCGGTGATCTATAATCCCCGATATATATACATATATGTATCTCAGCCCCCCGTCCGATCTCAGCACCCCGGTCCCCGATCTCAGGAGCCGAGTTTAAAAAGCCGAGGCGAAGATATCACAGTAATAAATTCACGAACTTTTTGTTTAAAAGCCGTTAATAACGACCTACTTCTAATGTTTATGTATGCAGTAACCACACCCACCCACCCAACCCCCCCAGGCATGAAGCATCCTCTATATAAACATGCTCTGTATACACAGTACAGTGACTTGGGCCACGCCCCCTTTCTGCTCCACTTATTGTCCATGTGATCAGTTCCGCTTACCTTACAGATCTGTGTGTGTTCTGTGTTCTCTGTTCTAATGGTTCCACCACAGGGGGGTTATTGGGTGGGTGCTTTAGTCCTATCCCAGCAGTGTCTCTGAGGTGGAGAAATGGAACTCCACTGAAACCCCCCTCAGCACATCAGTGTCACTGCAGAACTGACCATCAACAATCCACCACCCAAATGATACCTGCTCTGTGATGGTGCTGACCAACAGAGAACCAACAGAACACAGATGGACTACAGTCTGGAATTATAGAACTACAAAGTCCATCAGAGAAAATAGACGATGCATTAAGAAGGGTCCTAACTTTGGACCGGCTCTGTAGGTTGTTTTCTCAGAACCCGGAACTTCCGTCCACCCGCTGATACCTGCAGCACCGCAGCGCCACCCGCCTCCAGCGCTCGCATTCCACACGCATTCGCAGCATTCACAAAAAAAAAAACGAAAACGTGACTCCGTCACGCTCGCGCTGCGCCACATTCCGGCGCCAGCGTTCCCGCATTACATCATCATACAAATTACCAACATTTCATTCATTCATTCATTATCTCCCGCTTTATCCTCTATTAGGGTCGCGGTGGGGTTCCCCATGCCCATCCAGGGGAGAACGTCTCGGGCGCTGGGCAGATAGACCCAGGACAGGGCGCCAATCTATCACTGGGCACACACTCACTCACACACACACACACTCTATATGGGGCAATTTGGAGAATTCAATTGACTTGATCCATGTTTTTGGACTGTGGGAGGAAACCGGAGAACCCGGAGGAAACCCACGCAGACACGGGGAGGACATGGAAACTCCACCCAGATGGGGATTCGAACCAGGAATCCCTAGCACTGAGAGGAGAACATGCTAAACCACTAAGCCACCGTGCCGCCCAAATTACCAACATTTCAGTTCTAATTAATCAACATTCATCATTTACATCATTAGGGTTTTATTTGGGGGTGACATGGTGGCTTAGTGGTTTAGCATGTTCTCCTCTCACCGCTGAGGATTCCCGGTTCGAATCCCCATCTGGGTGGAGTTTCCATGTTCTCCCCGTGTCCGCGTGGGTTTCCTCCGGGTTCTCCGGTTTCCTCCCACAGCCCAAAAAACATGGATCAAAGTCAATTGAGTTCTCCAAATTGCCCCATATAGTGTGAGTGTGTGTGTCCAGTGATAGATTGCCCCCCTCTCCTGGCTGTATCTGCCCAGCGCCCGAAACGTTCTCCCCTGGATGGGCCTGGGGAACCCCCCCCCCCCTCCCCCCGCGACCCTAATAGAGGATAAAGTGTAAGATAATGGATGGATGGATGAGGTGTTTGCAAACTTATGCATGTAATGATGCGCTCCCCCTAGAGGACACGTGAAGTCCTGCATCCTTTTTCTTAAATGGGATTTAAATCTTGATCACTGTGTATTTCGTTCTATGTTGAGGTTCTAATGAAGTGACGGGGGGGGGGGGGTGTAGGCGGTGGTGTACGTTTGTTGGTTGCACTGATGATGGTTGCGTCAATCATCGCAATATTTACACATTTTAATTATTTAACTCCGTCATTAGGATAATTGTTTCAAGTGACGTCCCACGTTTAGCCCGCATACTGAATGCTTTTCATGAAGTCTCTTTTGGACGAGTTTGGTATGTTCTCCGCCTGTTGGCATGGGCTTCCTCTCACTGTCCAACAACATTCTGGGTGAAGCGAAGATGGCGTGTTGTGCCCCCCCCTCCCCTAGACCCCTTCGTATCCTCTCCGACGTTGTAGTTCTGCACTTATCGAGTGTGGTCCATCGGTGTGCCTCCAAAAAAAAATTTTTTGACACTCGTCCGACGCTGTGCTCCCGATTGACGAGGCGTGACGGTTTCCCCCGCAGGTTTATTTCGGGACGTCCCTCTATTAGGGTCGCGGTGGGGTTCCCCATGCCCATCCAGGGGAGAACGTCTCGGGCGCTGGGCAGATAGACCCAGGACAGGGCGCCAATCTATCACTGGGCACACACTCACTCACACACACACACACTCTATATGGGGCAATTTGGAGAATTCAATTGACTTGATCCATGTTTTTGGACTGTGGGAGGAAACCGGAGAACCCGGAGGAAACCCACGCAGACACGGGGAGGACATGGAAACTCCACCCAGATGGGGATTCGAACCAGGAATCCCTAGCACTGAGAGGAGAACATGCTAAACCACTAAGCCACCGTGCCGCCCAAATTACCAACATTTCAGTTCTAATTAATCAACATTCATCATTTACATCATTAGGGTTTTATTTGGGGGTGACATGGTGGCTTAGTGGTTTAGCATGTTCTCCTCTCACCGTTGAGGATTCCCGGTTCGAATCCCAATCTGGGTGGAGTTTCCATGTTCTCCCCGTGTCCGCGTGGGTTTCCTCCGGGTTCTCCGGTTTCCTCCCACAGCCCAAAAAACATGGATCAAAGTCAGTTGAGTTCTCCAAATTGCCCCAAATAGTGTGAGTGTGTGTGTCTAGTGATGGATTGCCCCCCTGTCCTGGGTGTATCTGCCCAGCGCCCGAAACGTTCTCCCCTGGATGGGCCTGGGGAACCTCCCCCCGCGACCCTAATAGAGGATAAAGTGTAAGATAATGGATGGATGGATGAGGTGTTTGCAAACTTATGCATGTAATGATGCGCTCCCCCTAGAGGACACGTGAAGTCCTGCATCCTTTTTCTTAAATGGGATTTAAATCTTGATCACTGTGTATTTCGTTCTATGTTGAGGTTCTAATGAAGTGACGGGGGGGGGGGGTGTAGGCGGTGGTGTACGTTTGTTGGTTGCACTGATGATGGTTGCGTCAATCATCGCAATATTTACACATTTTAATTATTTAACTCCGTCATTAGGACAATTGTTTCAAGTGACGTCCCACGTTTAGCCCGCATACTGAATGCTTTTCATGAAGTCTCTTTTGGACGAGTTTGGTATGTTCTTCCGCCTGTTGGCATGGGCTTCCTCTCACTGTCCAACAACATTCTGGGTGAAGCGAAGATGGCGTGTTGCGCCCCCCCCTCCCCCCCCCCACGACGACCCTAGACCCCTTCGTATCCTCTCCGACGTTGTAGTTCTGCACTTATCGAGTGTGGTCCATCGGTGTGCCTCCAAAAAAAAATTTTTTGACACTCGTCCGACGCTGTGCTCCCGATTGACGAGGCGTGACGGTTTCCCCCGCAGGTTTATTTCGGGACGTCGCACCCGCGCTCCTACATATCGGCCAACGTGACGGGGATCAAGTGCGTGACGGGGATGTCCTGCCTGATGAGGAAGGACGTCCTGGACCAGGCCGGCGGACTCATCGCCTTCGCTCAGTACATCGCCGAGGATTACTTCATGGCCAAAGCCATAGCCGACAGGTGAGCCCGAAATGGTCGAAATGGATAACGATAACGATGACGAGGCCTCGTTAGGGCATGACATCATACTTCTAAAGCCTCCTCCTGATGAAAGCTCCTCCTCCCTCCTGCAGGGGGTGGAAGTTTTCCATGGCGACGCAGGTGGCGATGCAGAACTCCGGCTCCTATTCCATCGCCCAGTTCCAGTCGCGCATGATCAGGTACGGTGAGCTGCAATATTCGCTGATTCGACGATTCGATTCGGAGAACCGTAGTCGACTACGAACCTCATAGTCGAATGTACCATTTTGACCACATGGGGGCGCCCATGGCTGCTGCTAAGCATTAGTTTTTACATGAAATGTCTTTGTTTTCGTTTTATATATATATATATATATATATATATATATATATATATATATATATATATATAGCCTTTTGTCAAATAAAATCATCCTAATTTTTTAGAGAAAAAAAAGAAAAGTTTTCTTTTGTTAGAAAAACAAGTAAAATATAAAAAAAAAATTTTTTTAAAACCACACTTATAGCGCCATCTTGTGGTGAAATTTTAACTGATTCGACTATCAGTCGACTATAGGGAAAATCTGACGAATCAGATTCGACTATGAAAGTCCTTAGTTGAAGACATCCCTAGCGCTGCGTCCGTTCTCTCTTAACGTCATGTCGTCTCCTGCGCCAGGTGGGCCAAGCTGCGCATCAACATGCTGCCCGCCACCGTCATCGAGCCCATCTCCGAGTGCTTCGTGGCGAGCCTGATCATCGGATGGTCCGCCCACCACATATTCCGCTGGGACATCATGGTCTTCTTCATGTGCCACTGCCTCGCCTGGTTCATCGTCGACTACGTCCAGCTGCGGGGCGTCCAGGTCTGAACTTGCTCGTTGATTTATAAAGGGAGACGGTGCGAGAGGGCGTGGCATTCATTCATTGATTTATTATCTTACACTTTATCCCATATTAGGGTTGTGGGGGGGGTTCCCCATGCCCATCCAGGGGAGAACATCTCGGGCGCTGGGCAGATACACCCAGGACAGGACGCCAATCTATCGCTGGGCACACACTCACTCACACATACACACACACACTATATGGGGCAATTTGGAGAACTCCATTGACTTGATCCATGTTTTTGGAGTGTCGGAGGAAAGCGGAGAACCCGGAGGAAACCCACGTGGACACGGGGAGAACATGGAAACTCCACCCAGATGGGGATTCGAACCGGGTATCCCTAGCGCTGAGAGGAGAACGTGCTAACCGGGCGTGGCATTATTACGAATAAATCACACGGAGAGGCGTTATCAGTCCCGACGTGTAGTGGAGTACGGTTCCACCTCTTTCCCGTGATTTATTCACAATAATGCACGACCTCGAGTGTCTTATTAATTTTATAAAACGCTTACGAACACTATATATAACTATAATAAAATAAAAAAAAAACAGAAATGTGTTTATTGTAAATAAAATAATCGTTAAACGTTAATCGTCTGCTCTTCCGCGGCGTCATCTAGTCCGGTTTTTAAAGTGAACACTGTTCACTGAATAACAGGATACCGGTTTATCTAACAAACGTACTGCCATCTAATGGACAAATTACAGAACGCAGTTTTTTTTTTTTTTTTTTTTTTTTAAAGAATTGGGCAAATACTGTATTGTGCATCACACAGCGATACAAATGTGAAGCGCTCAATCACGTCACGGCTTGACAAACGTCTCAGCCAATCGGATTTAAAGGACCTGAACGACCCATAAACGTTCTCATAGAGTAAAAATACCAACGCAGGAGAGGAAAGCTGCGGGTACGAGGTCAGGTTTCTGTCTCAAAGCAACTTCAAAGGATTGTTTAGTGTGTGATGTCATCACGTATTACAGAACATATATTAATGTCTATGATATTCATGAGCCTCGGTCCTCACAAGATTTCTTCCCTAGTTTTTTTTTTTTCTTGCCGCTGTTGCTTCGGCTTGCCCTTTGGAGGTTCGCGGTCAGAACTCTGTAAACGCTGCTTGGAGAGAACGTACTATCGTAAACACGCTATGTAAATTAATTATCTTGGTGTCTCCCCCCCCCCCCGCAGGGCGGCCCGCTGTCCTTCTCCAAGCTGGACTACGCCGTGGCCTGGTTCATCCGCGAGTCCATGACCATTCAGATCTTCCTCTCGGCTCTCTGGGACCCCACCATCAGCTGGAGGACGGGTCGCTACCGACTGCGCTGCGGCGGCACGGCCGAGGAAATACTGGACGTATAATACCGGACGGGCGACTGGACACTCTGGACAAAGCAAAACAGAAGAAGTGGGCGTGGACTAAACATGCGCAGCGTTATCTGCAGCAGACCTCCTTTTGTTTTGATTTGCCGACGGGAGTTTTAAGAACAGGAAGCAATGGATGGTTTTTTTTTTATGTCTTTTTTTGTTCTTTTTGTTTTTTTTTTTAACCTGTGGAACGTGGCGAAGCGTCTGAGTGTTTGTGTCCTTGGTGCTTTTGCCGACCTCCGTCCGGGGTCCTCCTCCCGAGCGATCGGATCGGGGGTCGTTATTTCCAAAATGAGCCTGGACGAGCGGCGTGGAGGGCAGGGGCGGCGTGGGAGAACGGAACCCCCGGCTCGTGGTCCTCGAACCGCGGCGTAATTCGGAGCCGGGTCTGAGGTTCTGAGCGGTGCTGCGGGTCCCATTTTTAACCTTTCGATTTGGTTCTATGACGACGGGACGATGCCG
This sequence comes from Corydoras sp. C115, assembly GCA_019802505.1. NCBI lineage: Eukaryota > Metazoa > Chordata > Actinopteri > Siluriformes > Callichthyidae > Corydoras > Corydoras sp. C115. The sequence continues at coordinate 187,568 of JAFMOC010000246.1, read as the reverse complement.
GACGTGCGTCCAGGAGCTTGGTCGTGTCGTTTTAAAGGGACCAAATCGGTTCCCCCCGGGTCTGCTGTGTTTACAAGCCGGAACATCACGTCAGGGGCGGGGCGGGGCGGGGCGGGGCTGGGCGGGGCTGCTTTATCAGTATTGGTGATGAGGGTTCGGGATTACGGTCAAACCTCCAATCAGGAAACGGTGAAGCAGCCGAGTAGACCGACTCGCTCGTTATGGTCTTAATTGATCAACCACCTGAAACCTGGCGGGGGGGGTCGCCTCATAGGCCTCCAGAACACCCCCCCCCCCCCCAAAAAAAATGAATAATGATATGGGCAATAATTGGAGAACGTCACCTCCACCCCTTCCCTGTTGAAGCATTAGGTGGCCGGCGGTCACATGGAGGCGCTAGAGAGCTGCTGAGGTTTCTGATTGAGGTTTGCGCTGTGAGCTTCGGCTCTAGAACAGAGTGCCGTCGGAACGGAGGAGCTGCTCTTGGACTCGTTAATGGCTCGTGCGCTCGGGTTCGAGTCGGACGCAGGCAGAGCAGCAGTGATCCTTTCATTGGTCGATACTCTGTTTAAATCCCGCCCCCTCGCTCTTTTTGATTTTTTTTTTTTTTTTTTTTTTTTTTTTTTATCTGATGGAAGTGTTTTCTTTTTCCGGACTCGCACAACGTTTCTGATCCTGTTGCATTTCAACCGGTTGAAGAAGGGAGGCGCCGCCGTCGCCACGGCGACCGACCGCCCGGGCCTCGTCCGCTGAGGTTCCGTTCCTCTTGTTTGAAATTTTTTTTTGACCCCGATTGACTCATTTCAATCCAAATGGCCCCGGATGCACTGAGACGAAAGAGACGACGAAACCAAAAACACTTCCGTCGGTAAATTTCCCAACGCGTCAACGTTGCGACCCACAGGCGCCCCCATGCTGCCGCTGACAGTATTACCCCCCCGAGACCATCCATGAGATGCTGCAGAACATCTTAACCATCAACGTTAGAACGTCTCAGACCTTCTAACCTGTCCTCCCTCGACGAGGGACACTGAACAACGACCCAAACCCGCTCCCTGGATTCTGATTGGCCGAGCTCCCGTGTGGGTACGTTGTGAAGTCCGCGTTGTACGCCCGACGGGCTCCCGGTTTAAAGTTCCGTTGCGTGAGCGCGGCGGCGAGAGCCGATGTTCTCCTTACACCCCGACTGCGCTGGTGAATCGATTCATTCAAACGACTCATTAAACCCAATGACTCCTTCGACAAAGCCAAGCTGCAGGGGGTTCAAATTTGCTAAATTAAAAAAAAATTGTCGCCAAAAAAAAAAAAAAAAAAAAATGTGATGGACGGCGATATCGTCTCATTTCTAATTCAGCGTCTGTTTATTCGACTCATTCAGAGGCAGAGTGAGCCGCCAGGCGACCTGCGTTACTGTTTAATGTTCTGTATTGCGGCGTCGAGCACCGTGACGAAACGCGCCACCTCTGGTGGACGACCGCCGTTGCGCCATACGGGACAGAGTTATGTCGTTATAATCAGAATTAACGCCGAATCATGGCTCACAGCAATAAAACCAAACGTCCTGCTGCGTTCATCACGAGACACGTCAAGACACCAATGTCTCGTCCCATATCGTGAGGGGGGGGGGGGGCGGGGGGGGGGGGGGGGCAGGTCGGTACTGCGGATCTCGCCGGATTCTAACGAACGAACGGCTCGTTAAACCTCCGTCTGAATTTCTTTTCTGTAAACGACATTCTGACTTCGCAGTGGCAGCAACTTCCGGGACGCTCCGCAAAGGTTCTCTTTATGTTTTTTTCTCGAGTGTGAGAGAGTGTGTGTGTGTGTGTTGAGAGAGTGTGTGTGTGTGTGTGAGAGTGTGTGTGTGTGAGAGTCGTTCTGACTTTTGTTTCTGTAATGCTGGTGATCCTGTTAAAGTCTACGGTGGGGAATTGGATGTTTCCTTGTTACATTTAAGTTCGTGTGTGTGTGTGTAAATTTGTGTGTGTGTGTGTGTGTGTGTTTGTGTGTGTTTGTGTGTGTGTGTGTGTGTGTGTGTGTGTGTGTAAATTTGTGTGTGTGTGTGTAAGTTTGTGTTAGTGTGTGTGTTTGTGTGTGTAAGTTGTGTTTATAAGTTTGTGTGTGTTTGTGTAAGTTTGTGTGTATAAGTTTGTGTGTGTTTGTGTAAGTTTGTGTGTATAAGTTTGTGTTTGTGTGTATAAGTTTGTGTGTGTGTGTGTAAGTTTGTGTTTGTGTGTATAAGTTTGTGTGTGTGTGTGTGTGTGTAAGTTTGTGTGTGTATAAGTTTGTGTGTGTGTGTATAAGTTTGTGTGTGTGTGTGTGTGTATAAGTTTGTGTGTGTGTGTAAGTTTGTGTGTAGTTTGTTGTGTGTGTGTGTAAGTTTGTGTGTGTGTGTGTATAAGTTTGTGTGTGTGTGTGTGTATAGTTTGTGTGTGTGAAAGTTTGTGTGTGTGTGTGTGTGTGTGTAAGTTTGTGTGTAAGTTCGTGTGTGTGTGTAGAAGACTGGTGGCATGGCTTTAATCTCAAACAGCTCAGATGCCAATTCATCATATAAAACATAGGCGTGGCGTCTGGTTGGACACGAGCGTCGCCCCCTTTTGGTCAAATTTTATGCTCCTGGCCGTCACACCTGCTGCCGAACAGCTGTCCCCCCCCCCCACCCTCTGGACAAACGTTCCAAAATGGAACCATGTCTCGAACCCTGGTCCTCATCTCTGCTGAGAGCTCAGAACGAGCGCTCGAGATGTTTCAGCCGTACCCCCCCCCCCCCCCCTTTACCCCTTTACCCCGATCGGAGCAACACGCTGTTTGAACGTTAAAGCCATGGAACCATCAGTCCCACGAAGGGGAACCAAAAAAACACAGGTGTCTGGTTGTGATCCACCGTGATTTTATTTCATGTTCTTTATGCTGTGAGCAAAAAAAACAGAGCTTTGTTTTTTATAAAAATCTAAAGAGAAAATAATGAGAAACAGATGTACAGTTTATTTATGAATGTGTAATAATGTTTAAGTTATTCTCAACATGTTTTTGTTTTTTTTGGTTTTTTTTTTTGTTCCTGAGTTTTGTAGCTTCTCTCCACCTGTAACCTAGAACTATGGCTGAAACCAACCTGTTAGGAACCTTTATTTTGTAGCTGTTACGTTCTCCGCATCGCGTTCCGAGAGCAACCCGAACCGCAGGAGGGAACCGTCGCTACGGAGAAATTAAAGCTTTATTCAAACCACCGTCTGCCTCGTCTCGCTTCATCAAAAACAAACGTTCTTTTATTAAGACACGCCCCCTTTGTGTTCCGTCCATCCATTATCATCCACTTTATCCTCTGTTAGTGGACACAAGCGTCGCCCCCTTTTGGTCAGATTTTACGCTCCTGGCCGTCACACCTGCTGCAGAACAGCTGTCTCCATCCTCTGGACAAACGTCCTAATATGGAATGGAAATCCCCATCTGGGTGGAGTTTCCATGTTCTCCCCATGTCTGCGTGGGTTTCCTCCGGGTTCTCCGGTTTCCTCCCACAGTCCAAAAACATGGATCAAGTCAATTGAATTCTCCAAATTGCCCCATATAGAGTGTGTCTGTGTGAGTGAGTGTGTGTCCGAGGGATTGGTGCCCTGTTCTGGGTCTATCTGCCCAGCGCCCAAGATGTTCTCCCCTGGATGGACATGGGGAACCCCCCCCCCCCCATGACCCTAATAGAGGATAAAGCGGGAGATAAGATAAGCGGGTCGTGTACTCCTGGGCCGTTCTGTGTTCCCAGTGTCTTATGTTCCAAAGTTCAGGAGTCCATCCATCCATTATCTTCCACTTTGTCCTCTATTAGGGTCGCGGTGGGGGGGGGGTTCCCCATGCCCACCCAGGGGACGACGTTTCGGGCGCCGGGCAGATACACCCAGGACAGGACGCCAATCCATCACTCAATCACAAATACACACTATATGGGGCAATTTGGTGAATTCAATTCACCTTGATCCATGTTTTTTGGACTGTGGGAGGAAACCGGAGAACCCGGAGGAAATCCATGCGGACACGGGGAGAACATGGAAACTCCACCTAGATTGGGATTCGAACCGGGAATCCCCAGCGCCGAGAGGAGAACATGCTAAACCACTAACCGCCCCCTTTGTGTTACACACAGAGATGGACTTTGTAGTTCTAGAATTCCATTCTGTAGTCCATCTGTTGGTGTTCTGCAGTACATACTGTGTTCTCTATTCTCTGATGGTCAGAACCCCAATAGTCCCACCACAGAGCAGGGGTTATTGGGTGGGTGCTTTAGTCCTATCCCAGCAGTGTCCCTCCTCAGCACATCAGTGTCTCTGCAGAACTGACGATCAACGATCCACCACCCAAACGATACCTGCTCTGTGATGCCCTGACCAACAGAGAACCACTTAGAACTTTAAAACTACAAACTCCATCTATATGATAAGTGGAGGAACTGTATGACCGAGCGAGGAGGGGGCGTGTCCTAATGAGAGGACGACCTCATGATCATGTGGTTTTTATTAGAATTTAATTTTTACTATAAAACGTTTTGTTTTTGGTTTGTGAACAGGTTACAGGTTACAGTTACACACTGCATTATTTAATTACACACACACACACACACACACACACACACACACACACACACAGACGTTATGGGAAAGTGATTTTGGGAAGGGAAGAGGAAGTAACTGAAGCGTGAGAGTGTGTGTGTGTGTGTGTGTGTGTGTGTGTGTGTGTGTTAATTGGGGCATGAGATTAGGCTCAGGTTATTCATCCGTGCCCCCCCCCCCCCCCCTCCCGCCGATCCAGGACGTCATGAGAAATCAGTTTGAAACTGGTTTCTGCACATTTATTATTTATATTTTATCATTTATATTTTGTAATTTATAGTATTATTTATACTAAACATACTGCACTATACTCTTCGTAGTTCTTAACTTCGTTATTTTATTATCTGCTGCAATACACAAACTTCACCACTAGGGTCTATTTATCTATACAGGACGCCATTATCTACCAGGGGAGAATGTTTCAGGCGCTGGGCAGATACACCCAGGACAGGACGCTAATCTATCGCTGGACACACACTCACACACTATAGGGGGAAACCGGAGAACCCGGAGGAAACCCACGTGGACACGGGGAGAACATGGAAATTCCACCCAGCTTGGGATTTGAACCGGGAATCCCCAGCACTGAGAGGAGAACATGCTAAACCACTAAGCCACCGTTGTTACCCTATACAGACACAAAGTATTATATAAATATATATATTCAAACGGTGGCTTAGTGGTTTAGCATGTTCTCCTCTCAGCGCTAGGGATTCCTGGTTCGAATCCCCATCTGGGTGGAGTTTGAATGTTATCCCCGTGTCTGCGTGGGTTTCCTCCGGGTTCTCCGGTTTCCTCCCACAGTCCAAAAACATGGATCAAAGTCAATTGAGTTCTCCAAATTGCCCCATATAGTGTGTGTCTGTGCGAGTGAGTGTGTGTCCAGTGATAGATTGGCGCCCTGTCCTGGGTGTATCGGACCGGCACCCGAGACGTTCTCCCCTGGATGATCATGGGGAACCCCCCCCCCAATAGAGGATAAAGTGGGAGATAATGGATGAATGAATGAATATATTCAGACCCACAGGCCCCTCTGACTGTGAGGTGAGCATGTGCACACTGTGGCCCTTGCAGCATCAGACTTCCGATTCATGCCTGTGAGTTCGAGTGCGGTCAGTCTGCTGTCCTGCTGTGAGCGCTCTGGTGATGGACTCATGTGTCCGCTGTCCTCTTGTTCTCATTATCAGACGTGATGATGTCTCCCTGTTTGATTTCGGTGTGAACTGTTCGTACGAGTCGACTTCGATTCGTGAGTCGCTTTGAGTTCACGGTTCGAATCAAACAGAGCTCCATAAACAGGAATCTCTCACTTCTGTCTCACAGACGACGTGAACAAACTTCCTGATTCTCATCGCCGCGTCCGCGTCCGTAAATCAATAACAAACCGGCACCGTTTCACCTTTAATGGACGTTATTGTTCAGCTGTGGTCTTCTCCTCTTATGACATCAGCTCCTGTTTCTCTCAGCCATCACACACTAATCCAACTTTAATATAACTAATACACACACACACACACACATTTACATATATGTATTCACACGTATATACACACACGCAAATACACACATTCACACATTCATACACAAATACACACACACAAATGTATACACTTACATACACACACACAAACATACATAGACATTCATACATATACACACACACACAAATGTATACACTTACATACACATTCATACACACACACAAACATACATAGACATTCATACATATATACACACACACAAATGTATACACTTACATACACAAACATACATACACATTCATACACATATACACTTACACACACACACATACACACATACACACACATATACTGTATACACACACATCCATATACACACCCAAATGTATACACTTGCATACACAAACATTCATACACATACACTTACACACACACACAAACATACACTTTCATACATACACACACACATACTGTATACACACACATCCATATACACACACAAATGTATACACTTACATACACACACATACACATTAATACATGTACACAAAAACATACATCCATATACACACACAAATGTATACACTTACATACACACACACATACACATTAATACATATACACAAACATACACACAAACATACATACACACATTCATACACATACACACACACAAACCTACATACACACACACACACAAACCTACATACACATATATACTTACATACACACACACACACACACACACACACACACAAACATACATACACATTCATACACATACACTTACATACACACACACACACAAAAATATATACACTTACCTACACACACAAATGTATACACATACATACACATTCATACACATACACACACACACACACACACAAACATACATACACTTACATACACACACAAACATACACACACACACAAACATACATACACACACAAACATACATACACACATTCATACACATACACACACACAAACCTACATACACATATATACTTACATACACACACAAACCTACATACACATATATACTTACATACACACACACACACACACACACACACACACACACAAACAAACATACACATTCATACACATACACTTACATACACACACACACAAATATATACACTTACCTACACACACAAATGTATACACATACATACACATACACTTACATACACACACAAATGTATACACATACACACATTCATACACATACACACACACAAACCTACATACACACACAAACATACATACACACACAAACATACATACACACATTCATACACATACATACATACACTTACATACACACACAAACATACATACACACATTCATACACATACACACACACAAACCTACATACACATATATACTTACATACACACACAAACATACATACACACATTCATACACATACACACACACAAACATACATACACATTCATACACATACACTTACATACACACAC
>JAFMOC010000246.1:160000-175000 GCA_019802505.1 Corydoras sp. C115 | reverse complement strand
TGTGAAAAAAAAAAATTTAAGTCTAAAGTGACAAAAAAATGTCAAAAGCCTGAGATAAAAAAAATTTGAAGTCTAAAGTGAAAACAAAAGTCAGAAGTCTGAAAAGAAAAAAAACAAGTCAGAAGTGAAGTCTAAAGTGAAAAAAGTGTGTGTGTGTGACCTATACGATATATTGGGGCAATTTAGAGCAGCTAGTTCACCCTAAATCCATGTTTTTGGAGTGTGGAAGGAAACGGGTGAACCCGAAGGAAACCCACATGAACACAGGGCGAACATGGACCCCCCCCTCCCCCCCGGATCAAGATTCGAACCTGGCCCCCACAGTGCTGAGAGGAGAACATGCTGAGCACTACACCACCACCTTAAACCTTGCGTGCAGCGAGAGCACCGTGTTTAAAGCTCGTCACCCCGCCGGCTGGACGTCCTTCACACGTCTGTAAATCTGCGCCTCACGTTCCTCACTCTCGAATGCCACAGGGGTTTTTTTTAAAGCAGCTGCTACGCCGGAGATCGGATCGGCGACGGACGGAGACGTGCTCGCACGACTGAGACGACGGCCTGAAACCTGACCCGGGTTCGAATGTGGTCTCAGCTGGACGAAACCCTCACCTATATATGCCTCACAAAAAAAAAAAAAAAAAAAAAAAAAAAAAAAGAGCTGGTTGTAAAGTCTCTGAGTGAATTAATATTAGTGACCGAGAACGTCGACCGCGTTTGGAAGCGAGGACACAAACGAGAACGAGACAGCTGTCTTGCCCGCCGGAGGCCCTTCGGACGCGACGCGAGTCTGCGGTCATAAATAATCCGGGAGTGAAAGTGCTGATAAAGCATTCAGCATACGGTTCCTAATGGAGGGTCGTGACCCAAGACTAGTCTTCACTCAGAGGACAGAGGAGCCGGATGATCCGAAGGTTCATTCAGGACTCACTGAGGCCCTGTTTCTGGATCTGCTGCCTTCCATGCACACTCACTGTGCTGTGGTGAAGAGCGCCGCCTGGTGTTCCAATCTGGTGTTCTCGCTCCTTGTCCTTCGCCCGATGCCACCTTTCAGAAATAAAAAAAAAACAAAAAACAGAGAGACACCCACCATGACCCCCTCTGACCCCTAAAAAAACCTAAATGTTTTATTTTGTGCCGTGTTTTTAATTGATCACGAAAGCCATTAGTCAAATTTGAAGGTTTTAATAACAATGAACACATTTTTTTTTTTTTTTTTTTTTAATAAAGTGCAGCTCATTAAATCAAAAATAAAGTCTGGTGGTGTGGAGTGTGCTGCAATAAAAAATAAATAAATAAATCAACAAATTTAATAAAAAAATTTAATGTAACAACAAGGGCGGCACGGTGGCTTAGTGGTTTAGCATGTTCTCCTCTCAGCGCTGGCGATTCCCGGTTCGAATCCCAATCTGGCTGGAGTTTCCATGTTCTCCCCGTGTCTGCGTGGGTTTCCTCCGGGTTCTCCGGTTTCCTCCCACAGTCCAAAAACATGGATCAAGGTGATTTGAATTCTCCAAATTGCCCCATATAGAGTATGTTTGTGTGTGTGAGTGTGTGCCCAATGATAGATTGGCGTCCTGTCCTGGGTGTATCTGCCCAGCGCCCGAAACCTTCTCCCCTGGATGGGCATGGGGAACCCCACCGCGACCCTAATAGAGGATAAAGCGGAAGATAACGGATGGATGGGGCGAGTCCGTATTTTACAGGATGGGTAAATCCATCCATCCATCCATCCATTATCTTATCACTGGGCACACACTCACTCACACAGACACACTCTATATGGGGCAATTCGGAGCATTCGATTGCCCTTGATCCATGTGTTTGGACTGTGGGAGGAAACCGGAGAACCCGGAGGAAACCCACGCGGAGAACATGGAAACTCCACCCAGATTGGGATTCGAACCGGGAATCCCTAGCGCTGAGAGGAGAACATGCAAAACCTTTAAGCGTACGCTTAAAAAACTTCAAGCCTGTTATTTGCTCCCCTCTACCGGCCGTGAACAGAACTGCAGCTCATTTAACAAACAACGTGAAGACAAATTAGACTTTTGGTTTGTTTTGGTTTGTAAAACACAACTAAACTTTGTCGCCGTGACTTCAGTAATCCTCACAACATCTCAGAAATCATGTTTTATTGCGGCGTAGTGAAAACTAGCCGATTAAATGAGTTCTTACCTGAGTTTTTTGGGGAGTTTCCTCTCATTGTTTGTGATAGAAAGACAAATAGCAGAGTTTCACGTCGAGAAAATGACTCTAAACATCGAAGATTAAAAATTCACAAACACAATCAGCTCACGGCGTTAAAACGGCGTCCATTATTACCAAAGCCACGTTCCCGCCACGTTAAAAGGTTAAAGGTCATCTTAATTCGGGGGTTTTGGGGACTCGAACTCGCTGCCCGTGAACCCATTTTAACTCTAATTCCGGCGGCACGTGAAGGAGGCGTTATTTGCCATTCCTTTCTGTGTTGTTTCCTCTTCACAACTTAAAAAACGCCTCAGAGATCAGCGTGCGTTCAATAGCGCAACATTTATTTGTTAATTATTCATTCATTCATTCATTCATTCATTCATTATCTTCCGCTTTTATCCTCTATTAGGGTCGCGGTGGGGTTCCCCATGCCCATCCAGGGGAGAACGTCTCGGGCTCTGGGCAGATAGACCCAGGACAGTGCGCCAATCCATCGCTGGGCACACACTCTATATGGGGCAATTTGGAGAATTCAATTGAATTGATCCATGTCTTTGGACTGTGGGAGGAAACCGGAGAACCCGGAGGAAACCCACACAGACACGGGGAGAACACGGAAACTCGACCCAGATGGGGATTCGAACCGGGAATCCCTAGCGCTGAGAGGCGAACGTGCTGACCACTAAGCCACCGTGCCGCCTTTGTTAATAATGAGTTCAGAATTTAATTTAATTTAATGTATTTATTGTAAAATCTCTCAACACTAACACCTTCCATCCATTATCTTCCTCTTTATCCTCTATTAGGGTCGTGGGGGGGGGTTGCCCCATGCCCATCCAGGGGAGAACGTTTCGGGCGCTGGGCAGATACACCCAGGACAGTGCTGGGGATTACAGGTTCGAATCCCAATCTGGGTGGAGTTTCCATGTTCTCCCCCGTGTCCGCGTGGGTTTCCGCCGACAGTCCTAAAACATGGATCAAGGTGAATTGAATTCTCCAAATTGCCCCATATAGAGTGTGTGTGTGTGTGTGAGTGAGTGTGTGCCCAGCGATAAGATTGGCGTCCTGTCCTGGGTGTATCTGCCCAGCGCCCGAAACATTCTCCCCTGGATGGACATGGGGAACCCCCCCCCACACACACACACACACCCCTAATAGAGGATAAAGCGGAAGATAATGGAATAATGGATGGATTCTCTAAGTTGGTTAAATAATGTTTCTTTTCCCCCAAAACACCAAGAGGCGACCAATTACATGTAAATTTACATTTACACCATTCATTTGCACAAATCGACATCACAAACTCGTGCAAAGCCAGACCAAACCGGGGGAAATAACACTACACACGATGTCCGGAGGCTCTGGTGACTTCTGATTTCGGGATGCCTTCATTCCCTCACATGATGCTGCACTGAGGCTGCGAGTTCTTAAAATAAATCCTCAAATTATTTAAGAGTTTGGTATTTGACCCAACGTTTTTTTAAAAAAGGGTCCAATACTGACTTTATTCATTTCATCAGACCCGTGTAAAGCAGGGGACGGGGATTCTGCTACTGTACTGTATAGATTTTAGTGATGGAAGTCAACCTGTGTGGACTCTCTGGTTTGTAAATTGGGTTAAAAGAGATGTTGCTTAGCAAGAGGACAACGAGAAAAGCTTGCAGAGCGTTTTGGCAAAAGTCACTGTTAGAATGGCAGGAGGTTTGAAGGCAGCAGGAAGGTCAGTCCTTAATGGTCACAGCACTGTAGGGTTTGGGTTCCATACACACTAACACACATGAGAGCTGAATATATTGGGAGTTTGTTTATATATATACACAGTACATATATATATATATATATATATATATATATATATATATATATATATATATATATATATATACATATATATTTAAAATACATATATATATATATATATATATATATATATATATATATATATATATATATATATATATATATATATATATATTTGGAGCTAGAAATACTTTTTGGATCATCTTTAGGATGTATTGGATGTCAAGAAGCAGATCAGGCTCCACAGTTGGAACTATAATGGCAGTTAGAAGTTGTGCTGTGACCCTGAAGGACTACAGAGGGCTATAAAGAGGCCGCTGTGTGTTAAAAAAAAAAAAAAAGCAGTAGCTGTTAAAGAAGAAGCATCAGGGAAACATCAACATCAAGATCCTGTACTCCAGTCCCGTAGCACAGCTCCTCCAACAGACTGCATGAGCGAAAGCCTCGTGGCCTTCACTCGCACAGTCTGCCAAACGAAGCGAGCCGAAATGCTTCAGGCTACCGGACATGTTTCCAGGCTACAGAGTCAGGACACAAAGCCAGGAGAAAGGATGAAGAGACAAGAGGACTGAGGAAAGTACAGATGTCATGACATTTATTCAAGGCATGCTACAATTAAAGTCTATAGGAAAAAAAAAAAAAAGTCAGCAGAGACCCCGTCTGATTATTAATAATAATAATAATGATGAGGATAATAATAATAGTGATGATGATGATATTAATAATAATAACTTTAAGTCTAAAGGCTTATGTATATCAGAAAGAAGCAACTTTAGAACACAAAATAACGCTTTCCACAGAATACCAAACGAAATACCCTCCAATCAACCATGCACGTCAAAAAACTTAGAAAATATGTTTCTTTAATAATAATCTTCTATTTGCATTTTATTACATCAAACTCATAAACTGAATCCACATGTTCGTCTCTCTCCCGTTTCCCCACAACGTCACATAAACGACTTTACAAATGAAAGCTGGTACTGCTGTGATATCAAAATACAGAAGACAAATTGTTTTTCTGTTGAATCTGCTGTTAATAAATATAAAAACCAGTTCATATGGTCTTGGTCTATCTTGTTCCCAGAAACCTTTTAAAACCGTATTTTTTTTGTTGTTGTTGTTGTTTTTGGCCAGGTGAAACAAATAAAAGGACGACCTTCAACGATGGGAACACATATTTACAGCAACTTGTTTTCCTTTTGGTAGTGGAACATTCATACAGGTTTTTCTATAAATTAGGTATTTCAAGGCGCGTCGAGCGTCGTGAGGTCCATGCAGGCACTTCTGTATGTGCACTGTGCCTGAGCGACACCTCAGCCGAGTTGAGTCCCTCCTGTGTTTTTGATGCTGAATTTTACAATCTCAGTTAATTGTAGCCCAGATCATTAAGACACGAAATTTAAAAAAAAAAAAAAAAAAAAAAAAAAAAGAAGAGGAAACAGAAATAAAAAAAAACGTCAAGATGGCTGAGATTCTAAGCTCGGAATTACCTTCAGCGGTCACTTTTTGCATGTGATCCGTGTGCATTGAGAGAAAACAGCAGGTCCATGTGATTCGTCTCTGTTCGATTGACGTCTACGAGGTTGCAAATACGAAAAGGACGCGCCCATCGGCAGAGGGTGACCATGTTAAAGAGCCACGTTTTGAAACGAGAGAATAAAAAATAGACTCTGCACCCGTAGTTTGAAATATTTGCAAGGTTTGTCTCAAAGCATGATGGCGTTTCAAGAGCCGAACGGCCTCGTCGGCCCGATTTCTGTCTGACTCCTTTGGTTTTTTTCTTTTTTTTTTTTTTTTTTTTCGCTCAGCTTGTTGGACGTTAGTAAAGCTGTTGTCGTTTTTTTTTTTTTTTAAAGATGAAAATGAAAATCGCATGCAAAGGCCTGATGGGGATTTTTGAATATTTCACAGCGTCGTTTTGAGCAGGCTGCCGTCATTATTTAGAATCAAGCTCAGACTAAGACAACAATATGGATTGAGTTTAGATATGCAGTCGTGCACAGACTTTTAACTTTCCAGGTGACGAGTGAACCTCAGATATTAAAAGTGGCCTGTGCACACGACTGTCTACGGCTTACATCCCAATGCTGTAAAGAATAACAACATGGTCGAATAAAAAGAACTGAATTCTTAAGCTGGTAAAACGTACACAAAGAACTATACACACACTGTCCGGCCAAAAAAATATATATATTTTTTTGTCCAGAGTTCATTTTCCACCAAAATCTTGTATTGATGATGGAGATGTGGACCACAGTGCCCAGGCTCCTCCAGCACATCCCAAAGATTTTCAATGGGGTTCAGGTCTGGACTCCATGTGTGAGAATGATGTCTCATGCACCCTGAACCACTTTCTCACAAGTCGACCTTCTGAAACAGACCTCCTGTAAATCTTTCCACAGGGTTGTTAACCTCAGAGCATCAATTAAGGGCTCGATAACTTGTTGCAGTCATTATCCAACGGGAGGCCGGTACCCATGTTTGTTTTTTTCTCGGCCGGGCAGTGTGTGTATATAACGACAACAGAGACGATTCGATGATTTGCTAATAGGCGGACAAAACATTCTGCGTTGTAGTAACTTGTTTCCGGGGCAATGGTATGGCTTAATTCTGAGTTGTGGGGAGAACAAATCAATAAGGCTGAATATGGAAACCAGACGCGTCACGAGAATGCGGAGAACAATAAAGAAAATAGAGAGAAGGAAAAAAAAAAAAAAAAAAAAAAAAAAAAAAGAAGTGTGTCGGTTCTGAAATACATCCCGGATGGACGTCACGAACAAGCTAGATGAAAGGCACATAAACTTTGGTCCTGCGTTATTTGTGAGTTTTTTTTTTTTTTTCGGTATAAAAACCCATGGAGAGCTGAAAAGCAATGTTCCGTTCGAATGGCAGGCGGAATTTAACAGGAAATTGCCATGTGTCGTGGCGGGACAATGCCACCTGAGTCGAGACAGGACTGAAAGTGATTACGCCGAGGAAATAAAGAAAACAAAGCCAGACGATCGGCCCGGGGAGGGAAAAAAAAAAAAAAAAAAAAAAAAGAAAAAGAGAGAGTGGATCCAGGCTGGAGATGCAGTCTGGCGGGATGAATCGACGTGAACGGCTTCAGTGCCGCGTGTTTCCGAAGTCTGGCTTTTTCTCCTGTTTGTAAATGAAAAGCTTTTACAGATACAGCATACAGCGTCGCGCCATTCTCACCACGCTCACCGGGACCGGGGTTCTGCGGGTTCCGCCCTCCCCGCCCCCTTTGGTTCTCTCACTCATTCGCACTCTCCTTCATTTCTATGCACGCGTGAGGAGAGCCGCACTCGCGAGAATCCAGTTTTTACGTCCGCAATGAATCGAAGGAAAATAAATCATCAAATAAAATAAAAAAAAAATCACTACAGAGCACAAAACAGACCACACCCCTAAAATAAATTCAGTATAAGATACAGGAAATAACTCCAAAAACCACACACACACACACACACACACACACACACACACACACACACACACATACACACACACTCCAAGGGGAGGTCTCGGAAATGCTATGCTCAGAACCAGCATTGAAAAACAGAACTAAAACCCGGAACTGAATGCTGTGGGTTCCTCCAGACCGGCCGACTAGAACCGTTTTGAGAACCGTTTCTTGTTCTTGAAAGGTTGCGAAAAAGACGAATTCCTGTACTAGGGTCGCAGGGGGTGGGGGCGGGGATTCCCCATGCCCATACCAGGGGAGAACATTTTGGGCGCTGGGCAGATAGACCCAGGACAGGACGCCAATCTATCGCTGGGCACACACTCACTCACACAGACACACTCTATATGGGGCAATTTGGAGAATTCAATTGACCTTGATCCATGTTTTTGGACTGTGGGAGGAAACCGGAGGACCCGGAGAACCCCACGCAGACACGGGGAGAACATGGGAACTCCGCCCAGATTGGGATTCGAACCAGGAATCCCTAGCACTGAGAGGAGAACATGCCGAGCACTGTGCACCGTGCCGCCGAAAAAGACAAATTATTAATCTTAATTGAATCCGAATTAATTTCCCGTCTTTCTCTCTGAATCCCAATCCCTGTTTCTGGGTCACGGCGGCGGTGAATGTTTTTTTTTTAAAGCATCAGGTGATGACGTGGGACGAACAGCGTCTCGCTGAGAGGCTTTGTAATCTTTCAGGGCGTTTCATCATGTGGAGATCCGACCCCGTTAACATGCGCCGCGAGTTCCGCCCCGTGTTCCACGGTTCTGTTCGGCGTGGGTAAAAACCAGAGTCCCACAGCATCCGCCGCACATCCGCGTTTCCTCGGCGTGCCATCGCGGCGCCGGCGCTTAAATCACGAGTGGAATAAAGAGCAGACAACACCGAGTCCCCACAAACGAGTCCCCACAAACACACACCTCGATAAAAAGCTACGAGGAAAAAGCAGAAGCTCAAATAAAAATAAAAATCGCCCCTCTCACCGATCCCACAAAATAGTACTTAAGATATCTTAGGTAACATTTCTAAAACCTATTCGATTATAAACACATTATAAGGCACATAATAAGAAAAATGAAGTAAATACACAGTAAATATGATTAAATTCTTTTTTTTCTTCACCATGATCTGTGAAACGATTATAGTGGTACAAAAACCCGGCGAGGTTTCAAATTTGTTGTTGTTTTTCGTTCGTTTTTGTTTTTTGTTTTTTTGTTTTTTTTTTCGCCATAAAAAAGAACAAATTACCAAAAATAAGTAACTTCTATTTTTTTTTTTTCTTTCCCAAAAAATCTTGACAATCGTTAAATAGACCTGAATAGTTTTGCTTTTATTCACGACTGTAAACTTCGGAAAAAAAAAAAGAAAAAAAAAAAAAGGAAAAAAAAAAGAAGAAAATTAGATTTCGTTTGCGAAGTTGTCGACGAGAAATCGCTCCAGGTAAAAAAAAAAAAAAAAAAAAAAAAAAAATTAGGAGGAGAAGGAAAAGAAGAAGAATATAGAAGAAAAAAAAATCAAATTAAATAGACACTCCTTTGCCTTGCAGGTTAGGATTTGTTAAGTCAAGCTTATTGTTTTTTAATCTTTCGTCATTAACGTCAGGGCTGAGAGGACGCTCTCCGCGGTCGTTAAATGGATATGCATCGACCCTCGGTGGGATTTTTTTTAAGGCTTGACCTGGGCGGCTGTCAGGAGAGCCCGAGAGCCAGACCGTGTACCTGAGAACCTAACGACGTTCTACAGCTGATTGAGATTCTTGAATTGGTTTAAAGAGTCATAAATATTAGAACCGGATTACAGTAGCTTGACTCTGTAGAATGGTCTCCAGGTACCGGGTTCGTGCACGTCTGAGCCGACGGGTTCCACCATGTGTTGAATGAAAGACTCCAGCATTTCTGCTTCGTTACCGCATCCGTGGCTTATGGAGGATTAACGAAGAGGGCGATGTTACCTGCGACGCCTGCGCTCTGCAAAACGGACCATACGCCTTTAAAGTCCAGATGGTGGAGGTATGTGTTTCAGACGCCCTTCCTGATGTAACCCCTTTATTTATCGTGGTCTGGCACTGATACATTGACCCCTCAGTGTCTGGGGCACGGGGGTACGGATGGTTATGATACAGCCCCCTGTACCTGGAGAACAAGAGTTGTACTCAAGGACCCACTTTGGTAACTTCAATGGAATTGGGATTTGAACCCACAACCTTAAGGTTGAGCTGGCACAGCCCACCTGGACTTTAATATCACCAATTTGGCTGAGGACCATCGAAAACCCACTCTGACGTGGAGAGGACATGCAGACTCTTTAGTAATTAAAGACGAGACCATGTTGTTTACCTTCTAGAGTATTCAAGAATTATCCATTTATCCATTATCTTCCACCTTATGTTTTGGGATGATACACCCAGGACAGGGTGCCAATCTATCTCTGGACACACACTCACACACACTCTATATGGGGCAATTTGGAGAATTCAATTGACCTTGATCCATGTGTTTTGGACTGTGGGAGGAAACCGGAGAACCCGGAGGAAACCCACGCGGACACGGGGAGAACATGCAAACTCCACCCAGATTGGGATTCGAACCGGGAACACGCCAACCACTGAGCCACCGTGCCGCCCAGAATTCGATTGGGATTATTATTATTATTTACTCTTTTTCGCTGTAATTTGCCCAAACGTCTACCCATCATGCATTTCTTTTGGACCACAAGTGCTTTTCCACTTAGGATATAAATGCCGAGTCTGCAGAACGGCTCCCTTTGCTTTCGGACCCATTGGCTAATGGCCCTGTGATTGACAGATCATCAGACCCTCCCCCTTCCCTGAGAACTGAGCCAATCTGCCCGGTGGCTCGGTGGCTGCGATGTGACCCACGGGTCTCCGACCGATTAAACGAACGCTATATAACGTATATATATATATATAATAATAACGCTATATATAACCAAACGTCCGGCGTGTCTCGCTACAGATACGAATCAGGACATCGTCCCGTAATTTCCCGTAAGCTGCGGATGTGAAACCAAGAGAAAATGCTGGAGTATTGCCCTATTGAATTTTTTTTTTGCTTATTTTTTATAGAAGCAGGCACAACTGAATCGCATCCCCCATCCCCCGTCCCCTGTCCCCCGTCCCCTCCCCGTCCCCTGTCCCCCGTCCCCCGTCCCGACTGAAATCACGTCACTATTTAACGCACTTCACATTTCAACACATTATAAATGACTTCTGAGACACGATATTAAATGATTTCAGAAGGGACAGGCTCTGATGTCACGGACGCGTCCCCCCTCCCCCATCTCTCGCTCTCTTTCGCCCCCTTTTGGCTTCTCTCGGTTTGGTTATTTTCGCACGAGGAGGCGTTCGGTTTGGATATGCAAGGCAGAAGAGAGTGGCGCCCCCTGTAGGGTCCATTTCACCAGTGTAGCTGCTAGAAGAAGAGAAAAAAAAAAAAAAAAAAAAAAAAAGGAAAAAAAAAAAGACTTAACGAGAACAGACGTAGTAGTAGAACGGGACGGGCGCGTTCCGCTCGTTCGGATTGGGCGCCCGGGCAGGCGACGCCCATCTCCTGTAGGAGGCGAACAAACGAGGTTTGAAGAAAAAAAAAAAAAAGCCATCGATTGACCGGGTCGTATCGGGGAACCGAATGGAGGATCGATCGATTCCCAGCACGAAAGCATTCTCAGGGGGGTGGGGTTGCGGGTTGGTGGGTGGGTGGGTAGGGGGGGGGGCTACATCATTCACATTCCAAAAATGACAATTACAAGGAGGTGGGCATCCCGACAGCCGGACTCTGTTCCAGTGAGACTGACGGCTGGTCTCCACAGTTTCCGTAGTTTGCAGGAATGGTTCCGATGTCCTCTGGTGCGAAGGAGGTCCGGGCGCCGGCGGTGGCTCGGGTCCGGGGCGGGGGGGGGTAGAAGGGGGGTCCCACGCGGCAATCGGATGCAGCGACGCGGGACAGGCGGTGCCACGGCGGCCCGTCGGCTTGACGTCAAATACAAAAAGAAGCCGACGTTTCAGGTTCGCCATCTATTCACAGGATCACGCGGGTCGGTCCGACAGTATGCGGAGCGTCCCCCACCCCTTCCCGGCGCCCGGCCCCCGCCCTAAGGCCGAGCCGGAACGTCAGACCCACAAATCTTCTGCTACTCGGATGTAGGAACCATTTGTTGCTGAGGAATGTGGCTACGGGGTTCTTACCCAGCAGCACCGTGTGATGACATCAATGACTTCAAAGGCGATGGATGGTTCTTGCATCCACCCGTCCCACTCGTCTCCAAGTGATGAGAGCAGCAGGATTGGGTAGAGCACCTGGTTAAAAACAGCCGACGTGTACGCCCCCACAGGTGGCGCCGTCTCCGTCTCCGAAAAAACGGTCCTGGTCCGGGTGACGCCGGGCGCTGTGCTGTGGGACAAATAAATCCAAAATCCAAACCGCGACTAGAGGAACCACACAGGAAAGCTCCCTGATCTCCAGCCAGCCCTGAGGAACCCAGGGCCGAGGAACCCTCTTCAGGTGGCCACCCGAAGGTCGTAAAAGTCTCGCGCTTCTTAAAAACCGCATCCCCTAAAATCTCTACATCTACCCCGCTTGTTTTTTTTGTTTTTCTTTTTTTTTGTTTTTCTTTGTTTTCTTTAACTACATCGTTCATCGATCAGGTGTTCCGACTCCGAACGGACCCGTCAGCAGCGCCGCCGGGAGCCGATGCTGGGAGCGGGCCGGGGAGAGGGTGCTAGATGGTGGATTTGGAGAAGGACACTCGGAGATGGTGGTTCTCGCCGAGGTCGTAGTTATGAAGTTCGATGAGGGCCTGGATCGCCTCCTCCACCGAGCCCAGCTGGATCAGCGCCATCTTGCGGTCCTTCCTGTCGGGAGATTGTACACAGTAAGAACCATACTTTGAGCTTATATAAATATATAAATATATATATAATTATTATTATAATTAATGGTTGACACGGTGTCTTAGTGGTTGGCATGTTCTCCTCTCAGCACTAGGGATTCCCAGTTCGAATCCCCATCTGGGTGGAATTTCCATGTCCTCCCCATGTCCACGTGGGTTTCCTCCGGGTTCTCCGGTTTCCTCCCACGGTCCAAAAAACATGGATCAAGTCAATTGAATTCTCCAAATTGCCCCATATAGAGTGTGTGTGTGAGTGAGTGTGTGCCCAGCGATAGATTGCCCCCCTGTCCTGGGTCTATCTGCCCAGCGCCCGAAACGTTCTCCCCTGGATGGACATGAGGACCACCCCCCGACCCTAATAGAGGATAAAGCGGAAGATAATTCCGGATGGATGGATTATAATTAATAATATAAATAAATAAATAATATATAAATAATATATATATATATAATAATAGAAATAAATTATCCGCCGGGTTCTCCGGTTTCCGTCCAAAAAACATGGATCAAGGTGAATGTGTGCCCAGCGATAGATTGGCGCCCTGTCCTGGGTGTATCTGCCCAGCGCCCGAAACGTTCTCCCCTGGATGGGCATGGGGAACCCCCCCCCACCTCCCGCGGCCCTAGAAGAGGATAAAGCGGAAGATAATGGATGGATGGATTACAGGTCACGGCAACATACAGGCTTGCCGCCCCTCTGGAGTAAAATGTGCTCCTGGACCCACACTGGTAACCTTTAGTGGACGTGGGATTCGAACCCACAGCCTTCAGTTGTACAGCGTCATGAATGCTGAAACTCAACTAGAGAGCTGTTTGTATTTTATTATAACGGCACATTAAATAATAACTGGAGGCTCAGCAAAGAGTTCACTGAGCTTAATAACCAGCTTGTATTGTCACACTGTGTGTGTGTGTGTGTGTGTGTGTGTGAGAGTGTGTGTGTGTGTGTGTGTGTGTGTGTGTTTTATAACATGATTTTTTTTCCTCAGGTGGAATATCCTGTGCTACACGACTCGGTGTGTTTCAGTAATCCAGCGTCAGGTGACTCGGGTCGGCGGCAGAACGCTGAGAAAATTATGCAAAATTGCTTTCCATTATGCAACCAGATCAGCGTGTGTGTGTGTGTGTGTGTGTGTGTGTGTACGGGGGGGGGGGGGGGGTAAAATCGAGGTTCTGCCATCACTAATCAGAACGAGGTCTGCCGGCGCAGCGTGTTCTCAGATGATATTTTGGTTCACGTCTGCGGAGGCATCGGCGAGCGACGCGGAGGAAACCGAAGACCGACTTCAGAGTTTCAGGAGCCGCCGCAGAGCAGCCTGAACGCAGAGCCGCCTGAACGCAGTGGGTTCTATACTGTTCTAACAGCATAGAACACTTAAAAAAAGCTATTTTGGATGTTGTGGCTTATACCTTTAAATGAATTTTTGGATGATGTCTAATGAAACATCCATCCATCATCTTCCACTTTATCCTCTACTAGGGTCGTAGGGGGGGTTCTCCATGCCCATCCAGGGGAGAACGTTTCGGGCGCTGGGCAGATACACCAAGGACAGGGCGCCAATCTATCGCTGGGCACACACTCACTCACACTCTATATGGGGCAATTTGGAGAACTCAATTGACCTTGATCCATGTTTTTTGGACTGTGGGAGGAAACCGGAGAACCCGGAGGAAACCCACGCCGACAGGGGGAGAACATGCAAACTCCACCCAGATTGGGATTCGAACCGGGAATCCCCAGCGCTGAGAGGAGAACATGCTGGTCATTATTATTCGGGAGTGGGGCGACACAATGGTGTAGTGATCTGGGTGGAGTTTGCATGTTCTCCCCATGTCCAGTGGATTTCCGGTTTCCCACCACAGTCCCGGCTGCTCTAAATTGCCCCTATGTAGTGTGTGTGTGTGTGTGTGTGAGAAAGTGTGTTGCCAGAGATAGATTGGTGCCTTGTGCTGGGTGTATATGCCCAGCGTCCGAAATGTTCTCCACCGGATGGGCGTGGGTTCTCACCCCCCCCCACACACACACACACCGTTGCAACTATAATATAGGATTAAGTGGAAGATAATGAGACGAGATGACATGTGCGGTGCACAACATCCTGAATGCAGTTCTTCATAGGGGCAAATATCAAAGCTTTAAGGCATTGACTCCGAAATTACGTCTAAATAACTTTAATGTTACAACGACGAGCCGACTTCAAACGCAAATCAAACAGATCTGAAACGAATCCCCAGAAATCCTCGTCTGTGATGTTCACTGCTACTGCTGTACAAATTTACATATTATTATGAAATACAAAGAGTCTGAACGTCATCCCGTGGAACATCTTTACCCCTGACGTACCCCGAAACCTTTAAATCCAAACCCCGTGTTGATATTCTGTTCGATGCATTCTGAGGGGCGGGGGTTAAACTGGAGGGTAATGTAGTTCACATCTCATTAAGTCATTTCGCAGATGCTTCAATCCATTAAGACCTGATGACGGGGGCTCGGAGCACGGGGTCAGCTATGAGACGGCGCCCCCTGGAGGATCGAGGGTTAAGGTCCTGGCCCAAAAGCCCACATTACTGAATTCTTCTGCAGGACTTGAGGTTTGAACCCCCAACCTTTAGACCCTCAGCACCGA
>JAFMOC010000246.1:140000-157500 GCA_019802505.1 Corydoras sp. C115 | reverse complement strand
GAGAGAGAGGACAGAGACAGAGAGAGAGAGGACAGAGAGAGAGAGACAGAGAGAGACCAGAGAGAGAGAGATACAGAGAGACAGAGAGAGAGAGACAGAGAGAGAGAGAGAGAGAGAGAGACAGAGAGTGAGAGAGAGAGAGAGAGAGACAGAGAGAGAGAGAGAGAGAGAGAGAGAGAGAGACAGAGAGTGAGAGAGAGAGAGAGACAGAGAGTGAGAGAGAGAGACAGAGAGTGAGAGAGAGAGAGAGAGAGAGACAGAGAGTGAGAGAGAGAGAGACAGAGAGAGAGATGATGATTATTCTGATCCAGAATCATTCATTCATTCATCCATTATCTTCCGCTTTATCCTCTATTAGGGACGGGGGGGGGGGGGGTTCCCCATGCCCATCCAGGGGAGAACGTTTGGGGCGCTGGGCAGATACACCCAGGACAGGGCGCCAATCTATCACTGGGCACACACACACTCACTAAAACACACTCTATATGGGGCAATTAGGAGAATTCAATTGACTTGATCCATGCCTTTTGACTGTGGGAGGAAACCGGAGAACCCGGAGGAAGCCCACGCGGGCACGGGGAGAACATGCAAACTCCACCCAGATGGGGATTCGAACCGGGAATCCCCAGCGCTGAGAGGAGAACATGCCAAACCACTAAGCCACCGTGCCACCCTGATCCAGAATCAAGTTTATTTATTTATACAGAGCCACAGTACAGTAACGCGGGGGGGGGGGGCGGGGGGCCTGTAATAGACGACGACGTGACGTTAATCAGGGGTCATTAATTAACACACTCCGCTCATTGACGGGGCGTGGCTCGCGGTGGGAGAGATCTGGGAGGCGCGGAACGCGAGGCGGCGATGGGCTCGCCAGCGCCATCTGTAATCTCGACGCCTCCCCAACGACGCTCTCTCTCTCTCACGCTGCATGAGGATATGACGACGGCACAATTAGACGTAATTAACAACCGTCGCTTTAGGCTCCGCCCCCTCACCCCCCCACCCCCCCCCAGCATCCTGACACCCGTAATAGGTTTTTCATGTAAAGACACGCGCCGAAACATAGCACGTTACTCCCGAAGGTATTCAACACACACACACACACACACACACACACACACAACAAGGAAAACGAATCCTTTCTCCCAGCCCATCAATCAGATCATTTGAACGAGGATCTGCTAAATCTGGCTGCCGACATTTATTAAATTGTGAGGACAATAAGACGATGTGCGAGGATGTGAGTATGTATGTATACGTGCGTGTGTGTGTGTGTGTGTGTGTGTGTGTGTCAGTACGCAGCATTCATATGATGGAAGGTGCCACGTTCTATATCTAAGCAATTTCCCGACTCCGTTTCGGAGGAAATGGCTCCCCGCCGGCCGCAACGCGCCGCCTTCATAAAAACAAGCTCCACAAATCTCATTTAACAGAGTAATAAAATCGTTCTTACCGAATAAGATGAACAGCCCGTGTGGCGATATGCTCTACAGGGGAGAGAGAATCAGAGACTCACATCAGGGTTGAGGTTGGAGACGAGGAGAACGGAGTGGAGGGCGGTGGGGGGCATGCCGTGGATGGCCATGCGCCCGGCTACAGCTGATGAAGGGATGGTGAGGGGTCCCAGAGCGCCGGGCATCGCCTGCATGGAGAGACCTGAGAGGACAGGCGAGACAGGAACGCGCTTTAAAAACCCTCCTTTATTTGCTTTATGAGATGAGAGTCGATGAGGCGCGAGTGCAGACGGCCATCGCGTTCCGTCGAGACTGACTGCCCGGTTCCGCAGCGAGGCGGTGGTGCGAGTGCCCACACCCTTTTCCCCACGGCGTGGACAATGAGAGACATGGTCGAATAAAAGGTGTGCATTATTATACAGAGTGAATGCGGCGCTGCTCGGTAACAGGACCAACGCTTGTAACCACGGGGACACACTTCCGAATGGACGGGGGAAGCTCTGCGACGTGATTGGCTGCAGGATTCACCTGAGGTACAGGTGTATCAGCACCACGGACAACGCCGAACGGAAAACCTGGCTGGACCATCGTTCCGCTCATTCAGATCCATCCATCCATTATCTTCCACTTCATTCTCTATTCGGGACGTGGGGGGGGGGGGGGTGAGGGATGGAGAGGGGGTCCTCGTGCCCATCCAGGGGAGAACGTTTCGGGCGCTGGGCAGATACACCCAGGACAGGACGCCAATCTATCGCTGGTCACACACTAACTCACTCACACAGACACACTCCATATGGGGCAATTTGGAGAATTCAATTGACCTTGATCCATGTTTTTGGACTGTGGGAGAAAACCGGAGAACCCTGAGGAAACCCACGTGGACACGGGGAGAACATGGAAACTCCAGCCAGATTGCGATTCGAACCAAGAATCCCTATCGCTGAGAGGAGAACATGCTAAACCACTAAGCCACCATGCCACCCCATACACACTCTAGGAGCCTACAGAGGAACCGATGGAGGAACCGACGGAGGAACCTACAGAGGAACCTACGGAGGAAACTACAGACGAACCGACGGAGGAACCTACAGAGGAACCGACGGAGGAACCGACGGAGGAACCGACGGAGGAACCTACGGAGGAACCTACAGAGGAACCGACGGAGGAACCTACAGAGGAACCTACAGAGGAACGGACGGAGGAACCTACAGAGGAACCGACGGAGGAACCTACGGAGGAACCTACAGAGGAACCGACGGAGGAACCTACAGAGGAACCTACAGAGAAACCTACAGAGAAACCTACAGAGGAACCTACAGAGAAACCTACAGAGGAAGCTACAGAGGTACACACTCTAGGAACCTACAAAGGAACCTACGGAGGAACCTACAGAGGAACCGACAGAGGAACTGACGGAGGAACCTACAGAGAAACCTACGGAGGAACCTACAGAGGAACCTACAGAGGGACCTACAGAGGGACCTACAGAGGGACCTACAGAGGAACCTACAGAGGAACCTACGGAGGAACCTACAGAGGAACATATGGAGGAACCTACAGAGGAACCGACAGAGGAACTGACGGAGGAACCTACAGAGGAACCTACAGAGGAACCTACAGAGGGACCTACAGAGGGACCTACAGAGATACCTACAGAGGGACCTACAGAGGAACCTACAGAGGAACCTACGGAGGAACCTACAGAGGAACCTACAGAGAAACCTACAGAGGGACCTACAGAGATACCTACAGAGGAACCTACAGAGGGACTTACAGAGGGACCTACGAAGGAACCTACGGAGGAACCTTCAGAGGGACCTACAGAGATACCTACAGAGGAACCTACAGAGGAACCTACGGAGGAACCTACAGAGGAACATATGGAGGAACCTACAGAGGAACCGACAGAGGAACTGACGGAGGAACCTACAGAGGAACCTACAGAGGAACCTACAGAGGGACCTACAGAGGGACCTACAGAGATACCTACAGAGGGACCTACAGAGGAACCTACAGAGGAACCTACGGAGGAACCTACAGAGGAACCTACAGAGAAACCTACAGAGGGACCTACAGAGGGACCTACAGAGGGACCTACGAAGGAACCTACGGAGGAACCTACAGAGGGACCTACAGAGGAACCTACAGAGGGACCTACAGAGGGACCTACAGAGGAACCGACGGAGGAACCGCCGAACTTTCGCAAACCCCCAGCCGCCGGTCACCTGACCCCCGGAGACGCAGCTGCAGTGAGATTCCGACGACGTCCGAGTTTGTAAACGTTATGGACGTCCTCGCGTCTCATTCGTAATCAATAGCCAATCAGAATGTAAAGAATCACGCCATGTCTCCATCGATCTGCTGACCGCCGCCGGGCCTCGTATCGGGAAATCATGACCGCAGCGTACGGTTCTGCGACGCTCGAGACCCGGCGACGTGTCTCACTCCTGATTCAGAACATCAGCGCCGGACGCCGTTTTCAATCATGAGACGCGAGACGCGTGACGGCCGAGACGGCGTCTTCATACCGAACGGGAATCGTACCTGCGGCCTGCGGGAAGCCGACGGCGGGGGCGAAGCCAGCTGCTCCGGCGTAGGGCGAGGAGATGATGCCGGGGGCCCCTGGAAAACAAACAAACACAGGATTAAAGGTGAATTAAAGGTGAATTAACGTTGGGTATGAGTGTGTTGGTGGTGCAGTGGGTTGGGCATCTGAAGTGGGGTGTTAATGCTGAAGGTTCGAATCCTGATATCGGTGCTCAGCGCTGGGGACCCGGGTTCAAGGTCCTGATCTGGGTGGAGTTTGCATGTTCTCCACGTGGGTTTCCTTCCACAGTCCAAAAAATCATGGATTCAAGGTGAATTGGCTGCTCAAAATTGCCCCATATAGAGTGAGGCTGTGTGAGTGTGTGTGAAGTGATAGGTGGGCGCCCTGTCCTGAGTGTATCTGCCCAGCGCTCGAAACGTTCTCCCCTGGATGGGCATGTGGAACCCACCCCCCCCCCTCTCTATTCAAGATCATTCATTCATTCATTATCTCCCGCTTTATCCTCTATTAGGGTCGCGGTGGGGTTCCCCATGCCCATCCAGGGGAGAACGTTTCGGGCGCTGGGCAGAAACACCCAGGACAGGGGGGCAATCCATCGCTGGGCACACACACTCACACACACACACACACACACTATATGGGGCAATTTGGAGAACTCAATTGACTATTCAAGATAATGAATGAATAAATTAATAATAAATGAACACGGCATCTACTACAGTTACAGAAAGTTTCCTTTACCCTCCACCCCCCCCCCAATTTAAACAAGCGAATCAGTCAGAAATATAATGCGTTACTCCTGAAGGTATTCAACACTCACACACACACACACACACACACACACACACACACACACACACACACACACACACACACACTAAATCTGGCTGCCGAAATGTATGTATTAATTTGTAAGGACAATAAGACTATGTGCGAGTGTGTGAGTGTGTATGTATACGTGTGCATCGCTGTGTGTGTGTGTGTGTGTGTGTGTGTGTGTGTGTGTGTGTGTGTGTGTGAATGAATTAACAATAATTAAACACGGCATCCACTACAGAGTTACAGAAAGTTTCCTTACAAGACTCTTTTCTGCTAAACAGGCAATGCAGCATCCAAATCTGGTTCCCATGCGGGGCCAAATAATTCACTCTGATTTACAGCCACACACACACACACACACACACACACACACACACACACACACACACACACCATGTGCACACTTATCAGCAGCCACAGAGCCTATCTTCCCAGACAGCACCCGAGATTTACAAGGCTTCAGACAGTGAGATTGGGAGATGAGCTGTCCGAGGGACCCGTAAAATAAGCCACCTCCACCACAAAACACACACACACACACACACACACACACACACACACACACACACACACACACACAAACACACACACACAGCTGCACAAAGACGCACACACAGTAAATCAACACCAATGCAATAGGCCAACCCACTCACTCTCAGTGTGAGGGACAGAGATAAGAAATTAGACACCGATGTGTGTGTGTGTGTGTGTGTGTGTGTGTGTGTGTACGTGTGTGTGTGTGTGTGCGTTTAGTAATAACAGCATTGAGTACAAACATGCACACAGACATCTATCTGGTGCTAAAGTTTGCGGACACCCCGTTTTTACACACACTATATAAGTAGTGGCAGCTGGTCCATAGGGGGCGCTGGGGTGCCACCCCCCCCCTTAAAATTGTTCAGACATTATCCTGAATTAATTACAAACTGCAAAATAGTTCATGAGAAATGTATTTATTTGTTCTGTGCGTCTAGTAGACATTCATTCATTCATTCATTCATTCATTATCTTCCGCTTTATCCTCTATTAGGGTCGCGGGGGGGGGTTCCCCATGCCCATCCAGGGGAGAACGTTTGGGGCGCTGGGACACCCAGTACAGGGCGCCAATCCATCGCTGGGCACACACTCACTCACACAGACACACTTTATATGGGGCAATTTGGAGAACTCGATTGACTCGATCCATGTTTTTTGGACTGTGGGAGGAAACCGGAGAACCCGGAGGAAACCCATGCGGACACGGGGAGGACATGGAAACTCCACGCAGATGGGGATTCGAACCGGGAATCCCTAGTGCTGAGAGGAGAACGTGCTAAACCACTAAGCCACCGTCTAATAGACGTTAGAATTTATTGAAGGAATAAATAAATACATGTCATTGCTCCCATTGTGCACACGTCCTGAAAGCCCACGCGGACACGGGGAGAACATGCAAACTCCACCCAGACAGGGATTCGAACCGGGAATCCCCGGCACTGAGAGGAGAACATGCCAACCACTAAACCACCGTGCCGCCCCTGGTAGTGTGTTACTACTGGTTAATTGTATTTAGGCATCATGTGATTGAACAATTCCCAATTGGACAATAGTTAGACTCGCCCTTAACGTTTGCAGACGTTTTGCTTTTACGAAACGTCCACCGGAAGAAAATCAGAGGATAAAGGAGCTTTTGATTGCCCCTCTTTTGATTGCCCCTCCCCCCTCAATTTTTTTTAGCACCAGCCATCACTGTATATAAGGGGCAATTTAGAGCATCCATTCATTCATTCATTATCTCCCGCTTTATCCTCTATTAGGGTCGCGGTGGGGTTCCCCATGCCCATCCAGGGGAGAACATTTCGAGCGCTGGGCAGATAGACCCAGGACAGGGCGCCAATCCATCGCTGGGCACACACTCACTCACTCACACAGACACACTCTATATGGGGCAATTTGGAGAATTCAATTGACTTGATCCATGTTTTTGGACTGTGGGAGGAAACCGGAGAACCCGGAGGAAACCCACGCAGACACGGGGAGAACATGGAAACTCCACCCAGATGGGGATTCGAACCGGGAATCCCTAGTGCTGAGAGGAGAACGTGCTAAACCACTAAGCCACCGTGCCGCCCTTAGAGCATCCAATTCACTTGAATCCATGTTTTTTGGACTGTGGGAGGAGCCCACAGGGAGACGGAGCGAACATGGAAACGCCACCCGGATCGGGATTCGAACCCGGATCCCCCGCGCCGAGAGGCGGACGTGCGGACCACCGCCCCACCGGACGTCCATGTCAGAGCGCATGCCCCCCGGTGGGCTGTCTGTTACCGAAGGCGGCGGTGAGGGTGGGCTCCAGCGTGGGCTGCCCGTCCCCGGACGGCAGGTCCAGTCGTGTGAAGTCTCGGCTCTTGTCGTTGTTGTATTTGACGTTCAGACTGGTCAGCTTGGAGAAGTCGATGCGCAGCGTGCAGCAGGCGTTGTAGATGTTCTGCCCGTCCAGCGTCTGCGAACAAACGCGAGACGAACTCTTTATAAGGACAAAACAAAGAACACCAACATGTTCGATAACACACGGTCTTTATACACACATACAGAACCGGGCAGACGTTTGGCTCCAATTACTGTAAAGATGGTCTTTGTAGTTCTAGAATTCCCTTCTGTAGTCCATCTGTTGGTGTTCTGCAGTACATACTGTGTACTCGGTTCTCTAACCATCAGAACCCCAATAGTAGCACCACAGAGCAGGGGTTATTGGGTGGGTGCATTATTCCTATCCCAGCAGTGTCCCTCCTCAGCACATCAGTGTCCCTGCAGAACTGACAATCAACAATCCACCACCCAAACAATACCTGCTCTGTGATGCCCCTGACCAACAGAGAACAGAGAACCAACAGCAGAACCTCATAAGAACCTCATCAGAACGAGGTTGTTTTTAGGGGGACTGGCTGTTTATAAATCATTAACGCAGAACGAGGCGTTAACGAGATCACTCCTCTCTGATGTCAGAGGGTAGAACGTTATCCGTACATGGCTGTCCTACACTGTTGTTGCTGCCCGGCCGCTCAAGGAGGAGGAGTCCCCCACTGAGTCTCGGTCCTCATAAGGTTTCTTCCTTAAATAACATCATAACGGGGAGTTTTTTCTTGCCACTGTCGCTTCGGCTCGCTCTTTGGGGGTTTAAAGGCTTTTCATTCTGTAAAGCTGCTTTGTGACGACGTACTGTTGTAAAAAGCGCGACAGAAATAAAGAACTTGAACTTGAACTTTTTTTTAGAACGTATTCGCGCCTATTCCCCATCGAACCGTCGCCGAGGATGAGACACGACCCCCGGCACATCGCGCCATCCGGCTTGGCGCCGGCGCTCTGCTCCCTCCGTCCAGCGCCGGCGCCAAGCCGGATGGCGCGATGTGCCGGGGGTCGTGTCTCATCCTCGGCGACGGTTCGATGGGGATTAGGCGCGAATACGTTCTAATGAACCCCGGTCCCTGATCCGGACTGACGGTTCCTCTGGACGAGCTCCTCTGGACGGGGAGGACCGGCTGCAAATAGATTCTTTCAGGAGAGCGATTCCCCCGAACGACAAACTGCCGCCGAACGCAACTCCAGCAGCATCCGAGAGGGGGGGGGGGGTCAAACGGGGGGGGGGGGTGGACGATGACATGAGGGCAGGAAGATGAGGAGAAAACTTCCTTCTTTATCAAATCTGTTGCTTTATTTGTTTCCTCAGGACACTGAGAAAATGGGTGGAAGGAGCTTTGTTTTTTAGTTTTTTTTTTTTTTTTTGTTTCTCACCCCGGTAATTTGGAAAAAGGGAGGATTTCGGAGGGGAACAGCCGCCACCGCCGCCGCCGCCCCCTCCAGCCTCCTCCAGTAAGGCGAACAAATGCCTCCTTTGTGTGCAGCGGCAATGCAACAGGGCAGCAGCACAATAGATAACACCCGCGGACCAGAGGAGTAATTACGCGCTAAGTTTTTTTTTTTTTTTTTTTTTTCCCCTTGCACAGCTCCACAGCGTTCATTAGATATCCTCAGCCCTGACAAATTAATCACGGGGGTGCGGGCTTGGCGCAGGGCGAGGAGACAACCGGTGTTCACTCAGGCACACAGTCAGGGCCGATGGACTCGTCAGGTTACGCCACCAAACCGTGCGGACCGGCGGAGGACATGGTGACTCAGCACGGCGTGAGGACATGGACATTAAAATCAGTGTTTGATTTCATGCAGCACGGTTCCCCTGCGCTTTGGGTTTCGCAGAAGTGTTTTACTAAAAACGACGACCAAAACAAATCCCACGGAAAAAAAACCCTAAAGGAAGAAGACGAACTGTTTATTGGATTAGAAGCTGCATGAGGAATACGGCAGCAGGAGTTCTGTAAACACCCCACTCCCACTCCCACTCCCACTCCCAATCCCACTGCCACTTCCACTCCACGTTTTGTTTTCGGCTTCTTTTTTTAGAAAGGCCACCCAAATTCGTATTTACTTCCTCAGCCCTCACTGAATACTTGATTTTTCTGTCTCACTCGAACGTTTTCACTTTCATCTCATCTCATCTCATCTCATCCCATCCCATCCCATCCCACCCCACCCCACCCCACCCCACTCCACTCCACTCCACTCCACTACACTACACTCCACTCCACTCCAGGTTTTCTATTTTTCTGCTCTACACACGTTTTTCACTTCAAAGGTTTTTAATTCACTTTCCACTTTGTACTTTAGTCTTTAACCTGACTCCAGTTCAGGTTTTCTAGTTTTCCTGCTTAACATTCACTGTCCACTTGTACTGTATATTTTAACCCGAGTCCGGTCCGTGTTTTCTAGGTTTCCTGCTTAACATTCAATGGTTACTTGTACCGTATTTTCCGGACTATGAGGCGCACCTAAAAGCCTAAAATTTTCCCAGAAATCGGACGTGCACCTTATAATCCGATGCGCCTTATACGTGTACGGAGTTCCAAATTCTATAAACGTATTGTTGTGCGACCGGGTGGTTTTTTTTGTCCACACATCGCCGCCCTGCTGGTCTGTGACTCCATGCGCGCTCATCTCACAGAAAAGCCGAGTGAAGGAAATTAATCCGCAGCTCGCCGTCATTCCGGGAGGATTAAATAAAGACCTCCGACCGCTGGACGTTGGGGTAAACGGGGCGTTTAAAGTAAAGTCGCGGGCGGCGTGGGAGCGATGGATGATAGACGAGAACACACGTTTACTAAAACTCGGGAGGCGGCGGCGGGGCGAGTTACGCCACCGTCTGTGAATGGATTGTGGACGTCAGGGCTGAGGTTTCTGCCGTGACCGTCGTCCGAGCTTTCACGAAAGCCGGCGTCGTCGCCGAACGGCCGCCCGGAGACGAGACGGACTCGGACATCGATGAGAGG
Source organism: Corydoras sp. C115 (assembly GCA_019802505.1). Classification (NCBI taxonomy): domain Eukaryota; kingdom Metazoa; phylum Chordata; class Actinopteri; order Siluriformes; family Callichthyidae; genus Corydoras; species Corydoras sp. C115. The sequence goes on along the minus strand of JAFMOC010000246.1, from coordinate 147,319 downwards.
GAACGCCGGAGTGCTCGATAGAGAACCAGCTTTTTAATTCAGACACAGAAGACGAGGACGCTGATGGATTTGTGGGAGAAGAGAGATTAAAATAATGTGTGTTTTGTTCAGTAGTAGAATAAACTTCAATTATAAATCAGCGTTTTGCATCCTTTACTTTTCTTGTAGATCGTATGTTTTAGCGAGTGCCTTATAATACGCTGCCGTACAGAAATAGAGTCCCTAATTCAGACTGCGCCTTATAGTACGGTGCGCCTTATGGTCCGGAAAATACGGTACTTTAGTCTTTAACCTGAGGTTTTCTAGTTTTCCTGCTTAACATTCACTGTCCACTTGTACTGTAGTTTTTAACCTGACTCCAGTCCAGGTTTTCTAGGTTTCCTGTTTACCATTCACGGTCCACTTTATTCCCTCTGATTCCACTCCGGTCCAGGTTTTTCCACTTACAATCATTGTTATTCAGTTCAACCCAGCTCTGCTCCAGGTTTTCCATCCTCCTCTCTCTCCACATGCTGTCCACCTCAAACATTTCAATGCACTCCGCCCCAATCCAGTCCACGTTTTTCCCTCGTTTAGGTTTGTTTTTCAGCTTTTCTAAATTCCACTTCCGCAAAACCTTTCCTATCCATCCGGGGTTTTTTTTATCCAGTCTGGGTTTTTCCCTTTCACTCCATTTCACATTTTCTATTTTCTGCTCTTCACTTAAAAACATTTTGTCTCCACTTCATTCCAAATGTCGTGTTCCGCACTGACTCCCGATCCACTCCAGGTTTTCTATTTCTGGACGGACCGCTTAGAAAAACCATCCAATTTTCAGATTCCACACAACGAAATGTACTCATTGTGTTTAAACTCATCATAAGCAGTATAAATTTAACCCATCACACCCCCTCCAACCCCCCTCCAACCCCCCCTCAACCCCCCAACCCAGTACACACTGATCACCGACCGCTTTAAACCGATAAATCGGAATTTTTAACCATTTAAACCAAACAAAACGAGCCAGATCAAGTCCCGGAGCGTCCCGGCCGGTCCACAGACGCTCCGGATATTTTGAGGACTGGACAGAACGGTTCTTCGGACATAAACACATGGCGTGCACCTGCCCGCGGCCTCGGCGGCGCGGCCGGACGCATAATAACATATCATAACAACTAAATAAAAGGGGTATTCTGAGCCACTCTGGACGGCTGACTGACCATTTTGGCGTGATGCGCGTTTATGGGATCTGCGTACTGAAGCAAAGCCTGGAACTGGTTGTTCTTGGTGAACGTGATGATCTTCAGCACGGTTCCGAACTTGGAAAAGATCTGCGAGAGGGAAAGACGAGAGGAACGCATTCAAAACGGGGGTTCACACAAACGCAGGCACAGATCCCAAATCCTAAACAGAGCCGGTTTCTCCATCCATCCATTATCTCCCGCTTTATCCTCTATTAGGGTTGCGGGGGGTTCCCCATGCCCATACAGGGGAGAACGTTTCGGGCGCTGGGCAGATACACCCAGGACAGGACGCCAATCTATCGCTGGGCACACACTCACTCACACAGACACACTCTATATGGGGCAATTGGGAGAATTCAATTGACCTTGATCCATGTTTTTGGGACTGTGGGAGGAAACCGGAGAACCCGGAGGAAGCCCACGCGGACACGGGGAGAACATGGAAACTCCACCCAGATTGGGATTCGAACCGGGAATCCCCAGCGCTGAGAGGAGAACATGCTAAACCACTAAGCCACCGTGCCACTTAGACAAACCTCTATTGTACTTAATCATCCATTTATTATCTTCTGCTTTATCCTTTATTAGGGTCGCGGGGGGCGGGGGGGGGGGGGGGTCCCCATGCCCCACCAGGGGAGAAAGTTTTGGGCGCTGGGCAGATACACTCAGGACAGGGGGGCAATCTATCGCTGGGCACACACTCACTCACACAGACACATTTTATATGGGGCAATCTGGAGAACTCAATTGATCTTGATCAATGTTTTTTGGACTGTGGGAGGAAACCGGAGAACCCAGAGGAAACCCACATGGACACAGGGAGAACATGGAAACTCCACCCAGATTGGAATTCGAAGCGGGAACATTCTAAAACTGCTCATCGAACAGGTTTGTGACGAAGTGAATTCTGGGAAACGCAGTCCTACCTGGTGCAGCACCTCCAGTGAAACGGGGTAGAAGAGATTTTCGACGATGATGCGCAGGACCGGACTCTGACCGGGCATCATGCCGCCCTCACCGCCCGCCGCAGACTGCGTCAGGTTCCCCGAATGGACCGCGTTGACGGCCTGCAGCGCGGCCTGGGTTCTCTGTGTGACATCACACCACACTGTCAGTTTCACCACATTCTCCTGAAGCACCCTGCGGTCCCCTCACACACACACACACACACACACACACACACACACACACACACACACACACACACACTCACACACAGACACACACACACACACACACACTCACTCACAAACACACACATACACACTCACATACACACACACACTCACACACACACACACACACACACACACACACACACACTCACTCACACTCACACACTTACACACATACACACACACACACACACTCACACACACACACACACACACTCCACACTCCACACTCTCACTCACACGCTTACACGCTTACACACATACACACACACACTCCACACTCACACACACTCACACACACTCCACACACACACACACACACACACACACACACACACTCACACACACACACACACACACTAACACACACACAAACTCACACTCATAGACACTCATACACACTCACACACACACACACACACACACACACACACACACACACACTCACACACACACTCACACACATACACACATACACACACACACACACACTCACACTCATACACACTCACACACACACCACACACATCACGCTCACATCAGAAGCGACTGTTGCCGAGGACGGCGGCAGATTCCGACGCGATCACATGACTCGCAGGTAACGAAACATTACCGCGGTGTCAGAACCATCAGCGCCACGGCGCCACCCACAGGCGCTCGGGGCGAGTCAACATTCTCGGACGGTGAGTCACGTCCCCTCCATCGGTCCGCCGCCGTTGTCCTTCCGTCACTGAGGATTTATGCAAATGCCGTCCCCGTGTGACGTCGGCCAATCGGACGGCCGTTACCATGGACGCGAGGTGCGTGTGTTAAAGGTCAGCGATGGCGATGGCGATGGCGATGCTCACCCCTTGGTTGGGCAGGTTGTCGGTCTTCAGCTCGCGGTGGTTGGAGTACTGGATGAAGACGGGCTGGTTACGGACGTGGGGCGTGGCCGCCGTGTAGTAGTTCACCATGGTGATGGCTGCTTCCTCGGAAGCCATTTCTATAAAAGCCTTTGGGGACAAAGAGACGAAGCATGTCAGACTTTTACAGAAGACCTAACAGTAAGACCTGTCCTCTTGTAAGACATGTCCTCTTTGTAAGACATGTCCTCTTGTAAGACCTGTCCTCTTGTAAGACCTAACAGTAAGACCTGTCCTCTTGTAAGACCTGTCCTCTTGTAAGACCTGTCCTCTTGTAAGACCTAACAGTAAGACCTGTCCTCTTGTAAGACCTGTCCTCTTGTAAGACCTGTCCTCTTTGTAAGACCTGTCCTCTTGTAAGACCTGTCCTCTTGTAAGACCTAACAGTAAGACCTGTCCTCTTGTAAGACCTGTCCTCTTTGTAAGACCTGTCCTCTTTGTAAGACCTGTCCTCTTGTAAGACCTGTCCTCTTGTAAGACCTAACAGTAAGACCTGTCCTCTTGTAAGACCTGTCCTCTTGTAAGACCTGTCCTCTTTGTAAGACCTGTCCTCTTTGTAAGACCTGTCCTCTTGTAAGACCTGTCCTCTTTGTAAGACCTGTCCTCTTGTAAGACCTGTCCTCTTGTAAGACCTGTGCTCTTGTAAGACCTGTCCTCTTGTAAGACCTGTCCTCTTTGTAAGACCTGTCCTCTTTGTAAGACCTGTCCTCTTGTAAGACCTGTCCTCTTGTAAGACCTAACAGTAAGACCTGTCCTCTTGTAAGACCTGTCCTCTTGTAAGACCTGTCCTCTTGTAAGACCTGTGCTCTTGTAAGACCTGTCCTCTTGTAAGACCTGTCCTCTTGTAAGACCTGTCCTCTTGTAAGACCTGTCCTCTTTGTAAGACCTGTCCTCTTGTAAGACCTGTCCTCTTGTAAGACCTGTCCTCTTGTAAGACCTGTCCTCTTTGTAAGACCTGTCCTCTTGTAAGACCTGTCCTCTTGTAAGACCTAACAGTAAGACCTGTCCTCTTGTAAGACCTGTCCTCTTGTAAGACCTGTCCTCTTTGTAAGACCTGTCCTCTTGTAAGACCTAACAGTAAGACATGTCCTCTTGTAAGACCTGTGCTCTTGTAAGACCTGTGCTCTTGTAAGACCTAACAGTAAGACCTGTCCTCTTGTAAGACATGTCCTCTTGTAAGACCTGTGCTCTTGTAAGACCTGTCCTCTTTGTAAGACCTGTCCTCTTGTAAGACCTGTCCTCTTGTAAGACCTGTCCTCTTGTAAGACGTGTCCTGATCTGAAAGCCTGGAGATCGGCCACCTAAATCCCACAGGAGCACCTCTAACTCGGTTCCAAATAAAGCTACCAAAGACCTTGGGCTCCCGTTCAAGTTCTATGTTCCGGACCTATATGATCGTTCTCCGTCCCCCTACAGCTATTGGACATCAGTAAGCCGTTGCCACGGCGATCGCATCACTTGTTTACCAATGAGCACCGAGATCTTAAAACAGAACGGCAACAAGAAAACAACAACAGAGTTCAATGTCGATTATAATAAGAGTGTGCCCAGCGATAGATTGGCGTCCTGTCCTGGGTGTATCTGCCCAGCGCCCAAATTGTTCTCCCCTGGATGGACATGGGGTCAACATAGGTCGCCATAACTATTGTTGACCCCATGTCCATCCAGGGGAGAACAATTTGGGCGCTGGGCAGATACACCCAGGACAGGACGCCAATCTATCGCTGGGCACACTCTTTCATTTAGACACATACACAGACACTATATAGGGGCAATTTCCATTTATCTATTATGTTCCGCTCTATCCTCTATTAGGGTCGCGGGTGGGGGTGGAGGGGGTTCCCCATGCCCATCCAGGGGAGAACGTTTTGGGTTTTGGGCAGATACAGGACACCAATCTATTGCTGGGCACTCTCTTTCATTTAGACACTATATAGGGGACATTTCCATTTCTCTATTATGTTCCGCTTTGTGCTCTACTTGGGTCGTGGGTGGGGGTGGGGGTGGGGGTGGGTTCCCCATGTCCATGCAGGGGAGAACAATTTGGGCGCTGGGCAGATACACCCAGGACAGGATGCCAATCTATCGCTGGGCACGCTCTTTCATTTAGACACATACACAGATACTATATAGGGGCAATTTCCATTTATCTATTATGTTCCGCTTTATGCTCTATTAGGGTCGTGGGGGGGTTCTCCATGCCCATCCAGGGGAGAACAATTTGGGCACTGGGTAGATACACCCAGGACAGGACGCCTATCGATCACTGGGCACGCTCTTTCATTTAGACACATACACAGACACCATATAGGGGCAATTTCCATTTATCTTTTATGTTCCGCTTTATGCTCTACTTGGGTCGTGGGTGGGGGTGGGGGGGGGTTCCCCATGCCCATCCAGGGGAGAACGTTTCGGGCACTGGGTAGATACACCCAGGACAGGACGCCAATCTATCACAGGGCACGCTCTTTCATTTAGACACATACACAGACACTATATAGGGGCAATTTCCATTTATCTATTATGTTCCACTTTATGCTCTATTAGGGTCGTGGGGGGGGTTCCCCATGTCCATCCAGGGGAGAACGTTTCGGGTGCTGGGCAGATACACCCAGGACAGGACGCCAATCTATCACTGGCCACACTTTTTCATTTAGACACATACACAGATACTATATGGGGGCAATTTCCATTTATCTATTATGTTCCGCTTTATGCTCTACTTGGGTCGAGGGGGGGGGGGGGGGGTTCTAAAGACGCCGCCTGCTGGTCAAGGATGGTTATGGGTCCGTCTGTCTGTCTGGTTCTCAGAAGTCTGATCAGTCAGGTGTGGATTCTTCGAAAAAACACCAAGACGCGTCTTTTTTTAAGAAGAGCGTCACGCGGAGCGCTGAATCATCTCGAGTGGCTCTTCATATTTAAATGGAACCGGGCGGATGGAGAGCCGGGTTCCGCGGCGCTCAGTTTGTTCGTGGGACTTCAAAAGAACCCGAATCTCACGTCTCCACATAAATCCTCCGTGTTGGAAAAAGCGTGGAGACGGATTCACTTTGAAGACACTCTGCTCGTCTCCGACACACTGTCCTGAGAACGCGTTCCGTCCCCTTACAATGAAAAGAACTCCGTTTCAGAACCTCATTCCTTTCTTTTTATTCCATCCATCCTCCGCTTTATCCTCCCACAGTCCAAAAACATGGATCAAGGGCAATTGAGTTCTCCAAATTGCCCCATATAGAGTGTGTCTGTGTGAGTGAGTGTGTGCCCAGCGCTCGAATGAAACGTGGAAATGCCTTTAATACAGAAAGAAAACCTGTGAGAACGTCATATCCATCCAGCCATTATCTTCTGCTTTATCCTGTACTAGGGTCGCGGGGGGGCAGGGGGGGGGGGGGTTTCGGGCGCTGGGCAGATAGACCCAGGACAGGACGCCAAACTATCGCTGGACACACACTCACTCACACAGACACACTCTATATGGGGCAATTTGGAGAATTCAATTGACCTTGATCCATGTTTTTGGACTGTGGGAGGAAACCGGAGAACCCGGAGGAAACCCACGCGGACACGGGGAGGACATGGGAACTCCATCCAGATTGGGATCCGAACCAGGAATCCCTAGTGCTGAGAGGAGAACATGCTAAAGCACCAAGCCCCCGTGCCGTCCCGAGAAGGTCATGTAATTAAAAATAAATGAGAAATATTCATAATTTATATATAATATATAATGAGGTGGGAGGCACCGTGGCTTAGTGGTTTAGCATGTTCTCCTCTCAGCACTAGGGATTACCGGTTCGAATCCCCATCTGGGAGGAGTTTCCATGTCCTCCCCGTGTCCGCGTGGGTTTCCTCCGGGTTCTCCGGTTTCCTCCCACAGTCCAAAACACATGGATCAAGGGCAATTGAGCTCTCCAAATTGCCCCATATAGACTGGGTCTGTGTGAGTGAGTGTGTGCCCAGTGATAGATTGCCCCCCTGTCCTGGGGGTATCTGCCCAGCGCTCGAAACGTTCACCCATG
>JAFMOC010000246.1:100000-135000 GCA_019802505.1 Corydoras sp. C115 | reverse complement strand
GGGGGGTGGATAGGGGGACATTAATGTCTAATGACTAATGACATTATTAGACACGCCCATTTTTGCTGCAACGTCTCGACTGCCCGTCATTCTGTTCCACGCTCGGGTCGTGATGGTTCCGTGATGTGAAGGTGAAGGTTCCACCTGCTCCACCCCGCCGTCCACTGGACGGCATCGGCTCACTGATTTTTGCCTTTTACGGGAAAATTCCGCTGAAGGTAAATGCAAATCCGGGCGGGGCCACCGGGCCACGCCCATCTCCCATGACATCATCACGTCGGGGTGGAGCGAGAAACAAGAGAACCCGACATGCAAATACGAAAAGTAAAGAAGGGAGCAGGGTGTTGGGTCGGGTCGGCTCGGGTCGGGGGAAGGGAAGGTTCTCCACGTCGTTCTTTGAAGCGTCGGGCGTCGGTATTTTTGGCATGTCAGTCATAAAAGTGGGCGTGTCCCTGTTTGTTTCATTTACACCTCATTCTAATTAAAGAGGTTTAAAAAAAAAATGTCTTTAAAAACGACGTCACGAGGTTCGGGTCTCTTCTTGGTCCAGCACACAGAACCTCTGATCCTGCTGTGGTCTGAGTTGGTGGGTTGCCATTTTAACCGAGCTTTGCAAACATTCCTCCGATGTCTTAATCACCAAGGGTCACGGGCGGGGGGCATTTTGAGAACCTATCTAACCCACAGACGCTGACAATTCTGGAACACGCGTGGAAACGTTTCCAAAACGGAACATTAAACACGACCAAGGAACCCCGTTCCTCACGACCAAGGACCCCACGCTGCCGCCCCGGGAGGCAGGGGGAGCCGGGGAGTCGGCGCGATTCGGGAGAAAGGTGAAAGGAAGCGCACTTGACCGCTCCGATTAATCTCGCCAGACTCGGACTGAACACTCCAAAAATATCTGACACCGGTGCGCGGGCGGGCGGGCGGGCGGCGGGCGGGCGGAACGCTGCCCTCCGGATTCGGCTTTCATGGGAAGCGAGTGTTTTTTTCGGACGGCGGGACCCTCGCTGTCCTCACAGACAGGCGTTCTGACATATCGCAGCGGGCGAGCAAACAACCGACGGTCAGCCAGCCCATCCTCCCTCTACGTTGACCTGCCGTCGCCATGGCGACCACACACACACACACACACACACACACACACACACATGACCTATCCCGGCATCTGGCTCCGGCACGCCGATCCGTCTCATTTGTGCCGTTAACAAATCCTATTGTGCGCTTTAATGCGATTAGAGCCTCCATCCCTCCAAATCAAATCCACCAGCGGCTTCTGAGCAGGAGACGGCTTTAGAACCGAGGACTTAAAGGAAGAGCCGAGAAGACCTCCATCACACACACACACACACACACACACACACACACACACACACACACACACACACACACAGCGGTTTGATACTGATACGGGGCAACTGCGAGGAACTATATGGGTGTGTGTGTGTGTGTGTGTGTGTGTGTGTGTGTGTGTGTGTGTGTGTGAAGGGGTTGATGGCGGGGCGGCACGGTGGCTTAGTGGTTGGCATCTGGGTGGTGTTTCCATGTTCTCCCCGTGTCCGCGTGGGATTCTTCCGGGTTCAAATTGCCCCATATAGAGTGTGTCTGTGTGAGTGAGTGTGTGTCCAGTGATGGATTGGGGTCCTGTCCTGGGTGTATCTGCCCAGCGCCTGAAAGTTCTCCCCTGGATGGGCATGGAGAACCCCACCCCCCCACGACCCTAATAGAGGATAGAGGGGGTTGATGGCGGGGCGGCACGGTGGCTTAGTGGTTTAGCATGTTCTCCTCTCAGCGCTGAGGATTCCCGGTTCGAATCCCCATCTGGGTGGTGTTTCCATGTTCTCGCTCCCCCCCCCGTGTCCGCATGGGATTCCTCCGAGTTCTCCGGTTTCCTTCCACAGTCCAAAAACATGGATTCAAGGGCAATTGAATTCTCCAAATTGCCCCATATAGAGTGTGTGTGTGAGTGAGTGTGTGTACAGTGATAGATTGGCGCCCTGTCCTGGGTCTATCTGCCCAGTGCCTGACATGTTCTCCCCTGGATGGACATGGGGAACCCACCTCCCAGTTTTGTATGTTTTGTATGTTGTGCTAATTGAAGCAACAGTGTGGATTTGGATTGGCATTCCGACCTCCTCGGCGGTCCCAGACCCCGTCCTGACCCGGGTTCGGGTCATGTGACATAGAAATTTTATATGGTGCTAAGCTTCAGTAATCTGTTAATCTGGATTGGCAGCGATAACGACAAGCAGCCGGCTGTAAAGAGACTTCAAACTGCACGCCGTGAGTTTCAGAGCGCTGGAAATGGAGATGCACGGAAATTCCTGAACGTCAAAAAAAAAAAAAAAAAAAAAAAAAAAAAAAAAAAGGGTTCTTTTGATCAGAGAAAAATCTATCACAAGAAAACCAGAAGCAGAGAACCGCGGACAGCTAGACCAGAGCGTCGTAACGAGCGGCGGCCGACGCGGCGGGCCGGGATAAGCCCTAAACGGCGAAGGAGATAAAAACAACGGAACATTTATTTAAAGCCGCGCGGAACTCCACGACCTACGAGCCTCTCGGACCTCGTCTGGGACGCCGGATTACTTTCCGCTGCGTTTGATCTTAAAAACGCAGTTTTTTTGGATTTTCCGGAGACTTTTTTTCTTTTTTTTAAGTTTAATATCTAAAAGAAATGGGCGGCACGGTGCCTTAGTGGTTTGGCATGTTCTCCTCTCAGCGCTAGGGATTCCCGGTTCGAATCCCAATCTGGGTGGAGATTCCATGTCCTACCCGTGTCCGTGTGGGTTTCCTCCGGGTTCTCCGGTTTCCTCCCACAGACCAAAAACATGGATCAAGGTGAATTGAATTCTCCAAATTGCCCCATATAGGGTGTGTGTGTGTGTGTGTGTGTGTGTGTGTGCAAAGATATAATATGTATATAGATATAATCAGGGGTGGCATGGCGGCTTAGTGGTTGGCATGTTCTCCTCTGAGTGGTGGAGATTCCCGGTTTGAATCCCAATCTGGGTGGAGTTTCCATGTCCTCCCCGTGTCCGCGTGGGTTTCCTCCAGGTTCTCCGCTTTCCTCCCACAGTCCAAAAACATGGATTCAACGTCAATTGAATTCTCCAAATTGCCCCATATAGAGTGTGTGTGTGTGTGTGAGGGAGTGTGTGCCCAGTGATAGATTGGTGTCCTGTCCTGGGTGTATCTGCCCAGCGCCCCAAACGTTCTCCACTGGATGGGCATGGGGAACCCCTCCCCACACACACACACACACACACACACACACGACTCTAGTAGAGGACAAAGCGGAAGATGATGGATGGATGGACTTCTGAAAGAACTCGGAACGTAATGTGGAGTTCCCAAGCGCGCCTCGTAAAGTGTCCGTTTTTAACGAACGCATGATGGGACGGGCCTAACGAGGTTCCGCTTACGAAGCCAGCTCTTACTCTCATGTGCGCCTCCATGTGAGAACCAACGGCACGTGGGTTTGGGTTTGGAAGACGTGGTTTGTTTTGTCTGTTCTGCGTCTCAAGGTTCCTTTACAAGGCCTACTGCGCTAAAATAAGCAACCGTTTTACAACTTACATGAACTTGTGGCTGTGTGTGTGTGTGTGTGTGTGTGTGTGTACGTACAACTATCAGTGTACACTTACTGGTTACACCTTCATATTTATACACACACACACACACACACACACACACACACACACACATATATACGATTGCCCATTATAACAGCTGCACAGTGGGTTAAGGGTCTATAGTTTATGTTTATACTTAAATGGTCCCCTTTACTCGGTTCCCAACAGTCAGAACCCCGGATCGTGGCTGATTCTTAGAACTGCAGTGACACGGGCGTGATGGTGGTGTGATTGTGTGTTGCGCTGGTGTGGACCTCAGTGCTCCACCTCGCAGATGTTGTCCAATTGTTGCTGCAACATCTACCTCAAATACCCCGGCGACACTGCTGGACTAAGAATCGTCCATCCACTAAACACTAAAGATGTCCCATCACTGGGGAATTCAGCAGCACTTCCACATCTGATCCACTCGAACCAGAGCAACACATCTGAGAGCGGCGTTAGATTAGATTAGATTCGATTAGATTAGATTAGATTAGATTAGATTAGATTCGATTAGATTAGATTAGATTAGATTAGATTAGATTCGGTTAGATTAGGTTAGGTTAGATTAGGTTAGGTTAGATTAGATTCGATTAGATTAGAGACATAATCTGAACTCAGACACGGACATCATGCAGATTAGTTTAATCTAATCCAGCACCGGCACATTTAAATTAACTTAAATAGTTTAAATAGGGTGGCACGGTGGCTTAGTGGTTGGCATGTTCTCCTATAGGGTTCGAATCCCAATCTGGGTGGAGTTTCCATGTTCTCCCCTGTGTCTGCGTGGGTTTCCTCCGGGTTCTCCGGACAGTTTCCTCCCACAGTCCAAAAACATGGATCAAGTCAATTGAGTTCTCCAAATTGCCCCATATAGAGTGTGTCTGTGTGAGTGAGTGTGTGCCCAGTGATAGATTGGCGTCCTGTCCCGCGCCCGAAACGTTCTCCCCTGGATGGGCATGGGGAACCCCCCCCCCCCACGTGACCCTAGTGGAGTATAAAGTGGAAGATAATGGATGGATTGATGACTATGTTTAAGTTAAGGGTTGTGGGTTAAGGGTTCAAATCCCAGGTCCACTGACGGTACCACTGTGGGTCCTTGAGTAAGACCCTTAACCCTCATTGCTCCAGGGGGCGCTGTACCAGTCCTTTGCTCTAACCCCAACCATCCATCCATCATCTTACGCTTTATCCTCTATTAGGGTCGCGGGGGGGTGGGGGGTGGGTTCCCCATGCCCATCCAGGGGAGAACGTTTCAAGCGCTGGGCAGATACACCCAGGACAGGACGCCAATCTATTGCTGGGCACAGAGGAGAGCAGATTTTAATAGTTTTAGAACCCGCTGCACCCCTCACGAGCAGAACGTGGCGGCTCCGTTGGCGATGCGTGACGCGTATATGACACAAAGAGCGCAGAACTCTTTTATCATTCAGTTCCAAACGTTTTGTTCGAGACGAGACTTCCAAACCCGAGGGCTTTCATGTCGTACTTCCTCCTGAACAGGCGAGGCACGAAAATACACAAAACAAAGACCTCTGAACTCGTCCACTGAAACCAGACGAGCACGTTTCAGCGCAACAGGGTGTGCAAGCCGGACACAGGGCACTGATCTGTTACACTCCTAATGGTTAGGATAACCGTGTGTGTGTGTGTGTGTGTGTGTGTGTGTGTTAACCATTCAGTCATATCTGACCCATGGATGCTCTACAGTTCACTATATTTTTATTATTCATACTGTTTCATGTTGAGGGTTTTTCTGTCTCTTTAATAGAATTTACAAACGATCCAATCAGAGAGCGATCAGTATCACCGTCGGCACGTCTTTGGGATGTGGGAGTAAAACCCACTCGGGCACAGGGAGGACATCAGACCCCATTCTTAAAGTATCAGTGTTTATACAGCTGGGAATCAAACCCATGACCCTTTGTGATCTAAGACTATAGAGCTGTAGTCTATGGAGCTGCACCACCATGACCCCCGTTTAAAATGCCTTTTACGATTGAATATTAATATTAAAGATATAAATTGGCTTGGTGGTTTAGTGGTTTAGTGGTTTAGCATGTTCTCTTCTCAGCACTAGGGATTCCCAGGTTCGAATCCCAATCTGGGTGGAGTTTCCACGTTCTCCCCGTGTCTGCATGGGTTTCCTCCGGGTTCTCCGGTTTCCTCCCACAGTCCAAAAACATGGATCAAGGTCAATTGAATGCTCCAAATTGCCCCATATAGAGTGTGTCTGTGTGAGTGAGTGTGTGCCCAGCGATGGATTGGCGCCCTGTCCTGGGTGTATCTACCCAGCGCCCAAAACGTTCTCCCCTGGATGGGCATGGGGAACCCCCCCAAGACCCTAGTAGAGGATAAAGTGGAAGATAATGGATGGATGGATGGATGGATGGTTTTAAAATAATAAGGAATGAATATAATGATTATTTATGTGGGCGTGGTAGCTCAGTGGTTAGGGCATTGGACTAGCAATCTGAAGGTTGTGGGTTCAAATCCCAGGTCCACTGAAGTTACCAATGTGGGTTCTTGAGCAAGACCCTTAACCCTCATTGCTCCAGGGATGTTGTGATTAACCCTGTGTTCACCTTGTAAGTCGCTTTGGATAAAAGCGTCCAATAAATGACCAAATGTAAATTTAGCACATTAGATTACAGCATATTAATAATCCCTATAATGAGTAGTATCAGTGTAGACTGGATCAAACCGTGGACTCTATAGTAAATTCTAGGTGTGCACTGCTGATTTTGGACGGTGACGGCTGAACAGATGGACGGTACCTGTGGATGGACTGGAATTGCTCATGGTAGTACGGCCACACGTGAATACAGAAGCAGGAGGCTCTTCAAATGCCCACTAAAATCCAAAATAAAAAAACAAAACAAAACAAAAAAAAAGAGTTATTACACTGAGCAGTCGGGCGGTCAGTCCGTTTACATTTACAGTTATGAAAATCTGGCTTTCACACTAATGTCCGCTTGAGGATGACGAACGCGTTATGATTAGGAAAGGTACAGGTAACATGTTTTAGAAACAAAGGTATGGAGGTGAGATGAGGCAGGAGGAGGCTGAGGATGGGGCCACCAGACAGGAGGAGCAGGAGGGATAGGACGAAGAATGGAGGAGGTGGTCGGGGTGATGGAGGAGGATAGTTAGGACAGGCTGAGACGGAGAGTAATGAGCCGCTGTGGCGCCCCCCAAAGGGAGCAGTCGGAAGGAGAATATCCCTTAAGGAAAAAAAAGTCAAAGTAGATGTAAATGAACGCAACTCATTTTTAAAAAAAGACTTAAATTGGTTGTTTTTAAAAAATGACTTAGTAAAATATGTTCACACGGTGTCAACATTTTGTAGTTGGCACGCGGAATAATTAGGAGAAGTGTTTTCTAAAAAAAAAAAAATAATTAATTTTTTTTTTAAAATCGGCTTCGTCGCATTCTGTGGTAAATAAATAAGTTCAGAACCTGATCCGGTTGATCCGAATCCATCCGAAACCTCTCGTTAACTGCACTCGTCATGACACTAATGTAGCTACATTAAAAGTTAACACTACTCATAACTATTAGTTTTTTGTTCATTTCATTAATAAACTAATACTAAATCTACTTCCAAACTTGAATAAGGGACGTTTCTTAAAGATGGCAGTGAAATATTCCGAAGCTCTCAGTTACTGTGAGGGCAAACGCAGCCTCGCTAATAAAGGCTAATTAAATATTCAATGCATTTACAACTCAGGAGAATAAATTAGCGAGGCATTTGCACATCTGAAAAACCTTCTTTGTTGGGAAATCAAGCACTCACGGCCTTAAAAATAATATTATGTGGTGCTCTATTAAAACGTCACCCCGTGTCACATGAGGCGTCGCAACGTTCTGATTAAACGCCGTTTAAACAAAACGCAAAGACCAGACCGCGCGGTACAAAACCGAAGATAATAAATAATAAAATGTAATTAATAACAATAAAGTGTTAAAAAAACACAACAGTTTGAAATCTCAGGGCTCGATGTCGGCTCATTTATGAGGGTCATTTAGCTGCGTCATGGTTTGTTTAATGTTTATTTTTAAAATGAAACCACAAAAGTAAAAAACCTGAGGTAAAAATTGTCACGTTACATCAAAAGAACGTTTTCCATCGACAGTCGACTAAATCGGTTGGAGATTTAACGGCTGTTACGATCAGAGAGGACAGAATCCAGACTGTTGAAGGTTTAAGAGTAGTTTTTAATGCGGAAAACACCGGGCGAAACACAGCCACAGCGCCCTGTCCTGGGTATATCTGCCCAGCGCCCGAAGCGTTCTCCCCGGATGGGCATGGGGAACCCCCCCCGCGACCCTAGTGGATGGATGGATGTTTTACCTTTAAAAACATCCTCACTCATGTTTTAAATCTTTAATTTATATATTTTGGGGGGTTTTTTGAGTAAATTTAATTTGTAGACTTGTGATAGATTAATCCCCTGTCTTAGTGGTTCTGCACTGGCGCCCGAAACATCCCCCTGGGTGGATTTCCATGAAGAACTCCCCATGTCCGCGTAATAGGGATTCCTCAGGAGTTCTTCGGATGGATGGATCCCACGGTCCAAAAACATGGATCAAGGTCAATTAAATTCTCCAAATTGTGTTTACATCCCATTTTGGTGTAAATAATGTCAGTTTGTGTTTTTTTTTAAGACAACAGGTCGAGAAGGGGTTAAAAAATGGACGCTCCCAATCTCAGCGTCTTGTTTCCGGGCCTATGGGAATGAATCGCATACCGATTCAGCAAAAAAAAAAAAAAAAATTAAAAAAAATAAATTTCCGATCAGATGGGTCGCTGTAAGACAACCAGAGCCTGTAATCGAGAGCGACTTCAGCCTGGTGTCATGACATCACCTACATGATCTTCGTTTCCACCCGGCAGGAGCAGAAGTCTCCTCCTCCGTTCTTTAACACTTTATTCAAATGATCCTCGGAGGCGGACGAATATGCAAATAGAGGGGAGGGGAAAAAAAACAAAAAGGCTGGAGCGGATTAGATCACGTAGCCTTTCCCAGCCGAGACCTTTCCGATCTGACGGAGTGAAAAATGTCCGGCGCTCCGGAACACGGTACCTGACCCGCACGGCTCCGAGGCTAATAAAATCTCCCACACGCACACCAACAATTACACGCCGCCCGCAATGGACCTATGGGGCAAATACGAGCGTTCCCACTTAACCCTGGCATTTACGCCCGACGGCGACGGTGAAGCCGAGCGCTGCCCGTCCGTCCCCCCGCCCGCCCGCCCGCCGTCATCAACGTTATGTATTTAATTAGTCTAAGAGAAGGAAGCAAATAAAAAGCCAATAAAAGAGAAGCCAACATCTGCATCCATCTGCGATCCGGAGATACCGGCGATAATCTGAGCGCTTTGTTTTCATATGCTCTTTATTCTCAGACTCACCATTCCGTCTTTGAGACGTCTGAAGACGGAGCATTGTAATTGGCTAGCCTTCAGCCTTGGGGAGGGCACTTTTTTTCTGTTGCTTAGCGATGAATTGGCTGATCGTAAAGCTGATGTATACGGTTGTATTAATAGTACCCCCCCCAGTGGGGAACAGGAGCTCGGCATGTTGCAGGAATAGATCATGATCGGTCACCTATGCACTGAATCTGGAACCATACAGTGAACCACTACATACACAAAAGGTTCCCATCGCGGATCACCTGATCGACGACAAATATGGTCTTTCCAAAAATGGTCTTTCCAAAAATGGTGACTTTCCATGAGGCAGAAAACTGACGGGAATCATGAGATCAGCGTAGTGGTCAGCACGTTCGCCACACAACGCTGGGGATCCGGGTTCGAATCCCAATCTGGGTGGACTTTCCATGTTCTCCATGTGTCTGTGTGGGTTTCCTCCCGCAGTCCAAAAACACGGATTCAAATTGAATTGGCTGCTCTAAATTGCCCCTATAGGCCATGTACATAATTGAGTATTTTTTTTATTTTTTATTTCATTTTATTTTATTTTTATTCTGTACAAACTGACCTCTATTTCTATTACATTGTTTATTACCCCCCCCCCCCCCCCCCCCCATATGAGCTTCATATGTTTGTCTGTGGGTCTGGTATAAACTTTGCAAATGCGATTTCACCCACTTCCTGTTAAACGATTAAGCTGAAACTTTGCACAATTGTTCATCGTCAATCGATACGAATCAACACGAATCAATAACAAAAAATAGCAATTAATTACCTAATTAGTGGTAATTAATTCATTCTGTTTTCTATGGACAAATTGCCAATTTGTACATGATTTTTTATACTTCACAATCAGAATTAATTTGGAATAAAGTCATTTAACACAATATAGTTTTTGTTTTTTGTTTTTTTGTTAGAATTTTTTGGATATTTTGCATGTTCTTTTTAACGTAACGATCCATTACGTTCTTGTAATAGATACTTTAGATGTATCTATAACTTTCCCAATTACAGTCACTTCTGCTGCTGAGAAATGTGAATTTCCCCCCATTGTGCGACCAATAAAGGATTACCTTATCTTATCTTATCTTGTGTGTGTGTGTGTGTGTGTGTGTGTGTGTGTGTGTGTGTGTGTTGCCTGCACATTACCTAAACTTTCTACCCTGAATTGGCATGGGGAACTCCTCCTTGTGACCCTACTAGAGGATTAAGCGGAAGATAATATATATATATATATATATATATCATTCATCCATTATCTTCCGCTTTGTCCTACATTAGGGTTGCGGGGGGGTTCCCCATGCCCATCCAGGGGAGAACGTTTCGTGCGCTGGGCAGATAGACCCAGGACAGGACGCCAATCTATCACTGGACACACACTCACTCACACAGACACACTCTATATGGGGCAATTTGGGGAACTCAATTGACTTGATCCATATTTTTTGGACTGTGGGAGGAAACCGGAGAACCCGGAGGAACCCCCCTCGGACACGGGGAGAACATGGAAACTCCACCCAGATGGGGATTCTAACCGGGAATCCCTAGCGCTGAGAGGAGAACATGCTAACCACTAAACCACCATGCCGCCCTATATATATATATATATATATATATATATATATATATATATATATATATAAATAAATATATAAATCTGTCTCTGCTATGAGGTCTCCCCCCTGTTGCCAAGCGATGAGCTGCGCATTCTGACTGAATTAAACGTCTGTATGAAACCGATGCAGGAAAAATAAATAAATCTCAGTCGCGCACGTCGTCGCCGGATGATCTGACAATTCTTTCAAGCGACTGTAAATAACCAGCACACGTTTAATTACGGCGCTCGCTGAAGATAATTCAGCGCCGTAATGATGTCACAGCGCAGTAACATTCGCCGTGGATCATGACGTTCTTCACGGCGCCCGAAACCGATACATTACCCACGATGCACAGGCCGCACCATACCATGTCTTTGTAACGGGACGGACGACGGATAATTGGTTATTCTAACATTCAGATGGCGGTTTTGCGGTTGCCAGGCGATGGAGCAGTCATTCAGGTGACTGATCATAGTGAATGGCCGTGCAGACAGTTGTCTTGGCCCATTGTGATGATGAAAGCCACCGTGCTGCGGGGTGTTATGCAAAGGTCTGGGCAGCGCTGCGCCGCCGTGTCGGAGCTCACACGCCGTGTAAATTAAATAGAATTCTATAAGAAAGAATAGAATTATATTAAAAAAATATATTAAAAATATAATAAAGAATTCTATAAAGTTGCTGAGTCTGTGTCGATTCACCGTCGAGAAATTCCATTCCGTCGCCAGATATGTCGCTAAACACGCTTCATTTTGTGATGGCCACGCCCGTCGGAGAGATGTATTCACACGCAGCGTTGCTATTTAAACGACGCAGACGGAAGGCGTGACGCGAGTCAAAACTATAGAACCTACAAACTAATAAATAAACTAGAAGACAAGAACTTTTGAATTTTAGAGATTGCTGGGTGATGGGGGCGGCAGGGTGGCTTAGTGGTTTAGCATGTTCTCCTCTCAGCGCTAGGGATTCCCGGTTCGAATCCCAATCTGGGTGGCGTTTCAATCTTCTCCCCATGTCCGTGTGGGTTTCCTCCGGGTTCTCCGGTTTACTCCCACAGTCCAAAAACGGAAAAGGATTCAAGGTCAATTGAGTTCTCCAAATTGCCCCATATAGAGTGTGTCTTTGTGTGTGTGAGTGAGTGTGTGCCCAGTGATGGATTGGCGTCCTGTCCCGGGTCTATCTGCCCAGCGCCCCAAACGTTCTCCCTGGATGGGCATGGGGAACCCCCCCCCCACGACCCTAATAGAGGATAAAGTGGAAGATAATGGATGAATGGATGGGTGGGGTGGTGTGGTGTGGGGTGGTGTGGGGTGGTGTTGGGTGGTGTGGGGTGGTGTGGGGTGGGTGGTGATGGGTGTCGATCTGCATGGATGAATGGATGGGTGGGGTGGTGTGGTGTGGGGTGGTGTGGGGTGGGGTGGGTGGTGATGGGTGTCGATCTGCATGGATGAATGGATGGGTGGGGTGGTGTGGTGTGGGGTGGTGTGGGGTGGTGTTGGGTGGTGTGGTGTGGGGTGGGGTGGTGGTGGGTGTCCCTCTGCATTCTGTCAGCATTATGAAACGCGACCCGGGTGAAAATACGTACGTGGAACGGATCGTACGGATGAACGCGTTAATTAAAATCGACGAAGGGAAATGAAATCAAGTTGTTGAGGAGACCGGAGCTAATGACATTACTCTGTGACCCCCCCCACACACACACACACACACACACACACACCCCCCCCAACACACACACACCCCCGGCTCATTAAACTCAGGACCGTATCGCCTCCGACACGTCTAACAAAGACGTGAGACGGAGTCTGGAAGGGAACGGCGATGGGCACGGGCGCGGGCGCATGATGTAACTCGGCCTGGCGGATGACGGGTGGCGGCTGCGACAGACGTCTGCGCGCCATCCGCCGGTCCGACTGCGCGAGGCTCTAATCCCGCGGAGCGTGCGAGGTACCGCCGGTGTAATGAGGAGATGGAAATGTCCATGGAAACGAACAACCGGAAGACGCAGCGTTTCCAACTGCAGACGCTTTCTGGTGAACAGAATGCAAACGCACACCGTATGCGTCTCACGCCGCGGCTGCGTCACAGCTGAAGGTCCTTAAGGCTCGATATTTCCCTGAAATTTTTAATAGGGTTATGACATCACAAGACCCAAATAGAGAGACCTACAGACTGGACCAAGTGCAGAGTATTGTGTTTTTTTTTGCCTCTAAGATTTAAAAAATGCCCCAAACACCCATCCATCCATCATCTTCAGCTTTTCCTGTGCTAGGGTTACGGGGTGGGGGGGGGTTCCCCATGCCCATCCAGGGGAGAACGTCTCGGGTGCTGGGCAGATACACCCAGGACAGGACGCCAATCTATCACTGGGCACACACTCACACAAACACACACAGACACACTCTATATGGGGCAATTTGGAGCATTCAATTCACCTTAATCCATGTTTTTGGACTGTGGGAGGAAACCGGAGAACCCAGAGGAAACCCACGTGGACATGGGGAGAACATGGGGACTCCACCCAGATTGGGATTCGAACCGGGAATCCCTAGTGCATGCTAAACCACTAAGCCACCGTGTGCCCCAAACATACTCTTCTTTCAATTTATGAGAGGGCACGGCTGAGCCTATCCCAGCACTAATAGTGCAAAATAACTGGAAACTCCCTGGTCAGGTCACCAGCCAATCACAGGGCAGATAAACACTCATGTACACATGTACACCTGGGGTGATTTAATACATTTGCATTTATCCAAAGCGATTTACTAAGTGAATACAGGGTTAATTATTAATATTTTTGTATTAATTATTTATTATTATATATAATATATATAATAAATAATAAATAATTTTATAGTATTAAGTATTTAATTATTATGTCCAATTAATTTGGTGACATGTTTTTTGGCGAGGAAGCTGGAGCTCCCATTGGAAACCCTTGCTGAGATGTGGAGAACATGTCAATTCCACATAGTAAGAACCCTGGCCTATTCCACCCAGGGACGTGCCACCAGGCCAGCCCGTATATTTGCATGGTGTTCGTCGCTTCCCGTTCGTTCCCACGTGTCAGCACTTTCACTGCCGCACTGCTTTCTGCCCGACCCTGCCGCCGGGTTGGTGAAAAAGAAAAATAATAATAAAATCTGTTGCTACTTGTGCAGAAATGCACTCAACAGCTGCAGCGCTCCTCGCAGGACGACGGCGGCGGAGCGACAGAAAATAAATGAGGCAAGCCCTCATGTCAGCAAACTTCAAAGCCTTAATATTACAAAAGAGAGCTTTAACAACGGCCCGGGTTCCGCATCCGAACAACAAACAGCAACGGAAAGAATTCAGCAGCCGTTCCGTTCCGTCCCCATCCGTACACGCGTGGAATTCCAACCCAAACCGTATTCCTTCATGTGGTTCCGGTGCTTTTAATGACGGCCCTCTCCATCCTCCCAAAACCCGCCAACTCGGGATTCGCCAGCAGAGGGCTGCAGTGAGCGTCAGGCCGCCTTCATTAGAAAATCTCCGAAGATGCGTAAACATTAAGGAAAAGACGGCGTGGTGAAGGGAATGCGATGCCAAAGCCGCGATCAAACGCTGACTTGTTAATGAGGAGGCGGAGCCAGAGAGGCTGGAAAAAGCAATGGCTCTCACCTGCGCCTCGCCTGTGTTCACGGTCTGTGAGAATCTACAGTTACGGTTACTGTTACTAAAAAGCTGCCGACCAGCAGTCCAGGGGGCAAAGAAGACGCCGCGTGCCGCCCCGGCCCAAAAAAATCAATCGGGTTTACGACCCGCCGGTGGTCGAGGTGTCGCGGCTTTTATTATTCTCAAACATCAGCTTTACACGGGCGGCACGGTGGCTTAGTGGTTAGCACGTTCGCCTCTCAGCGCTAGGGATTCCCGGTTCGAATCCCCATGGGTGGAGTTTCCATGTTCTCCCCGTGTCTGCGTGGGTTTCCTCCGGGTTCTCTGGTTTCCTCCCACAGTCCAAAAACAAGGATTAAGTCAATTGAATTCCTAAAACTGCCCCATATAGAGTGTGTCTGTGAGAGTGAGTGTGTGCCCAGCGATTGATTGGCGCCCTGTCCTGGGTCTATCTGCCCAGCGCCCGAGATGTTCTCCCCTGGATGGGCATGGGGAACCCCACCGCGACCCTAATAAAGGATAAAGCGGGAGATAATGAATGAATGAATGAATCAGCTTTACACTTTCCATCATTAGATTTTCCTTATTTCTATTCATTCATTCATTATCTCCCGCTTTATCCTCTATTAGGGTCGCGGTGGGGTTCCCCATGCCCATCCAGGGGAGAACGTCTCGGGCGCTGGGCAGATAGACCCAGGACAGGACGCCAATCCATCGCTGGGTATTATTTCTATTCATTTCAATTTATTTCTACTCAACACTGCGACGATTCATCAAGCGCGAATTATATCAGAGGGGTTCAGGGGGCACGTAGAGCATCCCGAACAATTTAGGGATTTTTCTGGAACAGTTTCCGGAACACACGGCAACGTGAACCGAGAAAGCAGACGGTCGCATGACTTTAAATGGCTTTGTTCCGTACATTATGGAATCCCAAGCCGTTTCCTGAAGCTTATCCCTGCCACCTCCAGATCGAGAGCAAAGGCTTGTCTCTGCGCAAAGCCATAAATACCTGATGGTTGGCTAATGCCGGGAAGGAAGCCACGGACGCCGTCAAACTGAGAGCCAAGCGATCGATACCTGAAGCCCGAGCGACCCGGAGATACCACCGCATGGTGCCGCTTACTGCGGCGTTGTCCCGGCGTAACGGCGTCCATCAGCCAGACCCGGAACGGTCTTTCGACCTCGTCGGGCCCTTTACGGGTCGCCCGATCCGAGGGAATCAAAACAAACCGGGCCGAGGAGTTATTACCTTAAGGGGGGGGTGGGGAGTGGGGTGGTTGCGGGGCAGGTCGGCTAAGAGAACGCCATGCGAAACACTGCCCCGCCTCCCTAACAGATGTTATGTAATGCTGCGGGGCGAAGCCCGGGGTTGTTTATGGATGCTGTGCGTTCATTGGTCCGCGCTCGGCTCATGCCGAAGCCGTCGCGTATCGGGCAGCGTGCAGGGCAGCGTGCCGGGGCAGGTCGGTGCAGCCCGGCTGACTCAGCCCAGGCTTCCAGGGGTGTTGAGCAAACTCAGGCCAAATATCTGGATGATTGAGCAATAACACAACGCGCAGTCAGATCAAAAACAGGGGCGGGGCTAAGTGACGGGCAGCGACGGCGCCGTTCGTTCACACCGTCGCTCCGGGATCCAGTGCCCTCTCAAACGGTGGGTGAGAGGAACCGAGAAATTTAAAGAGCTGCGCATGTTTTAGGAGGACGTAGGGGTGGAGGGAGTGTTTACAGATTTGGCAACCTCCTATGTAGTGGAAGAAATGCACAAAAGAGTGTAAAGACTGCACATGCAGGAGCTTAGATGTTAGTCTTTTTGGCTTTCCACAATATTTTGGGTTGTGTGTGTGTGTGTGTGTGTGTGTGTGTGTGTGTGTGTGTGTCTAACACAATTACCACAAACACTGATGTATACTGAGAGGCCCTGGCTCATAATCCCAATCCTGGTCCGTTGTATAGTCGGGGTTAAAGTCACCAAAATTGCCCCAAGCCCGCCTTTAAGGACCTCGCTGTACACAACCTAAAACAGAACACTTTGGGGCCTTCCCCAAACTGTTCCCACCATGTCTACAACATTCTGCAGACGCACAACTCGCTATTCCAGCATGATGTTGATATAATCGAATGAAAAGCGCATTGGACGGGGATGAGACGATTCATCATTATTGCAATTAATCGCGATTAAAAATGCCACAATAAATTCATCGTCGGAGCGAATCAACATCGTCACATCGACGACATTCATAAAAAAAAAATCATTAAGTAATATGAAAATTAGTGGTTAGCACGTTCTCCTCTCAGCGCTAGGGATTCCCGGTTCGAATCCCAATCTGGGTGGAGTTTCCATGTTCTCCCCGTGTCCGCGTGGGTTTCCTCCGGGTTCTCCGGTTTCCTCCCACAGTCCAAAAACATGGATCAAGTCAATTGAATTCTCAAAATTGCCCCATATAGAGTGTGTCTGTGTGAGTGAGTGTGTGCCCAGCGATGGATTGGCGCCATGTCCTGGGTCTATCTGCCCAGCGCCCGAGACGTTCTCCCCTGGATGGGCATGGGGAACCCCACCGCGACCCTAATAGAGGATAAAGCGGGACATAATGAATGAATGAATATGAAAATGGGGGGGGGGCGGGGGTTCCCCATGCCCATACAGGGGAGAACGTTTCGGGCGCTGGGCAGATAGACCCAGGACGGGACGATAATCTATCGCTGGGCACACACTCACTCACACTGACACACTCTATATGGGGCAACTTGGAGAACTCAATTGACGTTGATCCATGTTTTTTGGACTGTGGGAGGAAACCGGAGAACCCGGAGGAAACCCACGCGGACACGGGGCGAACATGGAAACTCCAGCCAGATTGGGATTCGAACCGGGAATCCCTAGTGCTGAGGGGAGCCACCGTGCCGCCCCGTGATCGTCATACGATCTTAAATTGATATAATTGTCTCTCTACAGCGTCGCTGACTGAACGCCGTTCCGTGTTTTTTTTGTTTTTTTTTGTCACTTTTTGCCTCGTCATCATGCGTTACAGACCCGACCGCAGACGCACAGCTTCCTTACGAGCCGTTGGTCACATGGTCTGCGCAGTCGCCGTGCGGTTGCCACCTCGTGAGGCGGAGGGAAGTCCGCCGTCGTCGGCGCTCGGTTCCGAGCGAATGGGAGGAAGTTTTCACGTAACGCGTCAAAATACGAATAAATAATGAAGCAGCGAGGCGAAGGTCCCCGCGAACGCAACGCGCCGCTCGGTGCAAACAGAGGCCACGGCGCGACGTTGCTATGCAGAACTCTGCCGTAGTGATGCTGAAGGTGAGCCGTAAACAAGGAACCCGGCGTGGCGGGAGAACGTAGCTACGAGTAAGAAAAGGGGGGGACGGGGGGGGGGGGGGCAACTTCGCTGTCAGTATTTCATAACGATACGTCAGACATCAATTCATCCATTATCTCCCGCTTCATCCTCTATTAGGGTCGCAGGGGGGTTCCCCATGCCCATCCAGGGGAGAACGTTTCGGGCGCTGGGCAGATACACCCAGGACAGGACGCCAATCTATCGCTGGGCACACACACACACACACACATACTGTATATGGGGCAATTTGGAGAACTCAATTGACCTTGATCCATGTTTTTGGACCGTGGGAGGAAACCAGAGAACCCGGAGGAAACCCACGCGGACACGGGGAGGACATGGAAACTCCACCCAGATTGGGATTCGAACCGGGAATCCCTAGTGCTGAGAGGAGAACATGCTAAACCTCTAATCATCAGACATCATACGGGGGACGAAACGGGAAGTGAAGCTGCGAGATGAAAAAGTGCACGACGGTCACCGACAACGCAGGAGTGACATCACAGAGAACGCAGTCATCAGCATTAAACATCCATCCAATCAGGTGAAGGCTCGTTATGACATCACACACGCAGCTGAGCGGCGGCGGCGGTCAGTGCTCATCCCGACGACCGCATCTTTTATCCCTGCACTCACTGTGAAGATGGACTCTGTAGTTCTACAGTTCCATTCTGTAGTCCATCTGTTGGTGTTCTACAGTTCCATTCTGTGGGGGTTCTATTGGGGTTCTAAGCATTAGAACAGAGTCCACAGTATGTACCCTAGAACACAAACAGATGGACTACAGAATGGAACTGTAGAACTACAAAGTCCATCTGTTTTAGAGAATAGAGAACACAGTATGTACTGTAGAACACCAACAGATGGATTCTGTAGTTCTACAGTTCCATTCTGCAGTCCATCTGTTGGTGTTCTACAGTTCCATTCTGTGGGGGTTCTATTGGGGTTCTGACCTTTAGAACACAGTACACTGTACGTACTCTAGAACACCAACAGATGGAACTACAGAATGGAACTGTAGAACTACAAAGTACATCTGTTTTAGAGAACACAGTACACAGTACGTACTGTAGAACACCAACAGATGGACTACAGAATAGGACTGTGGAACTACAAAGTCCATCTGTTTTAGAGAACACAGTACACAGTGTGTACTGTAGACCACAAACAGATGGACTCTGTAGTTCTACAGTTCCATTCTGTGGTGCTACTATTGGGTTCCTGACCATTAGAGAACAGAGAACACAGTACGTACTGTAGAACACCAACAGATAGAACTACGAAATGGAACTATAGAACTACAAAGTCCATCTGTTTTAGAGAACAGAGAACACAGTATGTACTCTAGAACACCAACAGATGGAACTACAGAATGGAACTGTAGAACTACAAAGTCCATCTGTTTTAGAGAACACAGTACACAGTACGTACTGTAGACCACAAACAGATGGACTTTGTAGTTCTACAGTTCCATTCTGTGGGCGCTACTATTGGGTTCCTGACCATTAGAGGACACAGTACACAGAATGTAACTGTAGAACACCAACAGATGGACTACAGAATGGAACTGTAGAACTACAAAGTTCATCTGCTTTAAAGAACACAGTACACAGTACGTACTGTAGAACACCAACAGATGGACTTTGTAGTTCTACAGTTCCATTCTGTGGTGATACTATTGGGTTCCTGACCATTAGAGAACACAGAACACAGCATGTACTGTAGAACACAAACAGATGGACCACAGAATGGAACTGTAGAACTACAAAGTCCATCTGTTGGTGTTCTACAGTACATACTGTGTTCTCTAATGCTCAGAACCCCAATAGTACCACCACAGAATATTGGTCCTATCCCAGCAGTGTCACGGAGGTGTTTAAATGAAACTACACTAGAACCCCCCTCAGCGCATCAGTGTGACTGCAGAACCGACCATCAACAATCCACCACCCAATTGAGACCTGTTCTCCTGAATAGAGAGCAGAGAACCAACAGAACACTAACAACAACAACAAAGGACACAGATGGAACTACAAAAACTACAAACTCAATCTGTGGAGGAAATACAGTAGGTGACGGAGTAAGAAGGGGGCGTGTCCAAACTTTTGACAGCTACCGTACTTCACTGTTAACACAAACAAACCCGAATCGAAAGAAAAGGCAGCCGTAAAGGCACGAATTCAACTTTTTTGTTTAGTTTTTTTGTTTTTTTGTTTTAAGAAGGTGTTCGTGGATTCGGTTCTTTAATTAGTCACTTGTTGCAGAACAGCGGATTAAGCGACGTACGCGGCGGCGTCTGATCCCAGGTCTTTATGGGATCGTCGGCATTAAAGTCGAGAGGAATTATGTATGACACATCACGACCATCTGCAAAAAAAAAAAACAAAAAAAACAAACAAAAAAAAAAACACCAAGTGTCCTATTTCGTCTCTCTCGTGGAGGATGTGGTAACTTGTCGCCTCTCGTACATTCAGCAGAGCGCGTTATAGAGACGGGGGGGTGGGGTGGGGGGGGTGTGTGGGGGGGGGGGGTCGGATATGTATTTGCATGAGACAGTATTTAATCTCCATCATGATAACAATCAGAGGCGCTCAAAAAAAACAAAAACAAAAAAAAACAAAAACAAAAAAAATCAATCGAGGAAATCAGAATGTAGACCAGGTCTCGTTCCCCCGACGGCTGCTTCACCTGTTACACCTCCCAAAATTTCCCAAACAAGCCGAGAGTGCGCGGACGCGAGAGAGCCGGCGCGGACGCGGACGGGGACGCCATACCTGGAAGTCATCGCGACATGTCCGACGGGGTCCTGCGGTCGGGCGAGAGCGAGAGAGGCGGACGGGAGAGGAGGAAGCGGCGGGGAGAGGACGAGGACGAGAAAGACAGAGCGAGAGAGCAGCGGCGGCTCCGGCACGGAGAGAGGAGACGCTCGGAGCAACGGGAGAGGGAGGAGGGCGAGAGAGAGAGAGAGAGAGAGAGAGAGAGAGAGAGAGGGAGAGGAGAGAGAGAGAGACAGAGAGACCAGAGAGAGAGAGAGAGAGAGGGAGGCGAGGACAGAGAGAGAGAGAGAGAGAGAGAGAGAGACAGAGAGACAGAGAGAGAGAGAGAGAGAGAGGGAGGGAGGGAGAGAGAGAGAGAGAGAGAGAGAGAGAGAGGGAGGGAGGGAGAGAGAGTATCAAAGCGCAGGCGCGAGCGCGAAAGGTTGATTATAAAGGTGAATGTTGTACACCGATACCCTGGTGTGTGTGTGTGTGTGTGTGTGTGTGTGTGTGTGTGTGTGTGTGTGTGTGTGTGTGTGTGTGTGTAGTTGGCCGGCTATGAATGAATTTAGGATCGCGGACAGTAAACCCCGTCGCCCCGGCATCGGCGCCCCGCGGTGGTGGAGGCACAACAGGTTGATCAGTGATCTCCATAGAAACAAAGGCAGAACGCCGGGAGAACATCTGGACAGTGAGGGCGCACCGCACACTGCCCTGGGGGCATGTATGTGTATTGGGGGGGGGGGTGGATGGAAGGGGCGGCGCATGTGCACATGTGGGGGCGGTGGCGCGTGTGCCGGCGGCATTGTCCGGGACATCCATTATTGACGCCGGGCCCCTTCATCAGTAACCAGATACGCCTGGACCAACACGGCCTGAGGGAGGCGCCGCTTACAGATACGCCTGGACCAACACGGCCTGAGGGAGGCGCCGCTTACAGATACGCCTGGACCAACACGGCCTGAGGGAGGCGCCGATTACAGATACGCCTGGACCAACACGGCCTGAGGGAGGCGCCGATTACAGATACGCCCACAGGAGCGCGCTGATGCAGCGCCAGTACACCAGATAACCCCCGAGGTTACAGATACACCGCCTCCATCTCCACCTACACCTCCGCCTTCACCTCCACCTCAATTGTCCGACATCCATCTCGACTCCACATTTCCCCCTCACCTCCCACTTCCACCACCTTCCACCTCCCACCTCCAACTACGAACCTCCGCCTCTCCACTCCACCTCCACATCCACCTCCTCCTCCCCCTCCACCTCGCACTTCCTCCAACCGACATCCTTCAATCTCGACCAGAGCCTCCCCCTCCACCTCCATCTCGACCTCCACCTCCCCTTCCACCTCCACCTCCCATCTCGACCTCCCCTTCACTAACCTTAACATCCATGCTCGACTTCCACATCCACCTCCACTTCACTTCCACCTCCACCTCTCGATCTCGACTTCCAGCCTCACACTCTCCACTTCCCCCTCCACCTCCAACTTCCACTTCCACCTCCACTCCAGTCCACCTCTCTCCCCCCCGCCTCCCTCCACCTCACTCCACTACTCTCCACCTCCCTCCACCTCCACCTCCACCTCCATCTCGACCTCCACCGTCCTCTCTCCTCCACATCCCCCCACCTCCCCCATCCACCTCCACCTCCCCACCTCCACCTCTCCCCCTCCACCCATAATCCATCAGAGGGTTTCAATTAAAGCAGGTCAGTGCACAGGACGGAGCGATATGATTAGAAAGACAATAAAACCCAAAGCCTTTTCATTTATCAAACCGTAATCAAGCATCTTGTAGCTTGTTAAACATTGGTATATGCAAACACACCAGCACACACACCACACACACACACACACAACACGACACAGATAAGCAGGTGGCCTTAGTGGTTGGAATGTCTCTGCGCACTCTCAGCGCTGGGGGAGTATCCGGTTTTCGAATCCCCATGCCTGGGTGGAGTTTCCTCCCATGTTGCTGTCCTTCCTCTCGTCTGCTCTCGGCAACTCTCCTTTTCCCCCTCTCACCCGTGTTCCGGCGGTGGGCTCCTCAGTGGTTTCTCCGGTTTCCTCCCACAAGTCCAAAAAACATGGATCGAGGTTAATTGAATTCTCCAAATTGCCCCATATAGAGTGTTTGTGTGAGTGAGTGTGTGCCAAGTGATAGATTGGTGTCCTGTCCTGGGTCTATCTGTCCATCGCCCGAAACGTTCTCCCCTGGATGGGCATGGGGATCTGTATATTAATATATCAATCTGTATTTCATGACTTTAAATAACGTACGGTATATCACACACTGATCTGAATGTGAAGCGCTCAGAGGGGTGAGTTATTCTCAGTGATGTCATGGCTGGGACAAATGGCTCAGCCAATCAGATTTAAGAAGCGGAACTCCCCGTTTTATGAAACGATTTCAGGTTCGGTCATTTTCATCCTACACCCCGTCCCTTCAGGTCAGCACAACCAAAGCAGCGGCAAATCCCACTAATGCCTTCCATTTCACTTGCAAACTCGGATTCTATAAGAGACGAGTCTAAAAAAAGCAAAACAATAGCCATCATCACTGCGAGGACACGTCTGAGCTTCAAAACGTGGACGAGAGGGACGAAGTGAGACGAACTCTGCCGTTCTAAAAGTTAAAAAACACCACAGCCACGTTCCTTACGTTAAAACACCAACAGTCTTACGTTAAAAACAGCCACGTGTCCCTTACGTTAAAAAACACCACAGTAACGTTCCTTACGTTAAAAACACCACAGTAACGTTCCTTACGTTAAAAACACCACAGTAACGTTCCTTACGTTAAAAACACCACAGTCACGTTCCTTACGTTAAAAACACCACAGCCACGTTCCTTACGTTAAAAACACCACAGTAACGTTCGTACGTAAAACACCTTTTTACAAGCAACGTTCCTTACGTTTAAAAAGCACAACTTTACAGATAACCGTTCCTTACAGTTAAAAACCCACAGTAGCACCGTTCCTTACGTTTTTAAAAACACCACAGTCACGTTCCTTACGTTAAGGAAAACACCACAGGCAGTTGCACCTCTACGTTAAAAAACACCACAGTGGGGGACGTTCATTACACTTTTAAAAACACCACAGCCACGGTCTTTACGTTAAAAAAACACCACATGTCAGTTTTCTTTACGTTAATGTAAAAACACCACAGTCACGTTCCTTACGTTAAAAACACCAGTCACGTTCCTTACGTTAAAAACACCACAGTCACGTTCCTTACGTTAAAAACACCACAGTCACGTTCTTTACGTTAAAAAACAACCCTCACAGGTCACGTTCCTTAATCCACCACATCCTTAATTCCTTAATGCCAAAACTCTCTGATTCCGGAAGTCAGACGTTTCGTTTTACGTCCAATGGCGCCACTGGCCCTATTTTAGTTCTTTACGTTAAAAACACCACAGTCACGTTCCTTACGTTAAAAACACCACAGTCACGTTCCTTATGTTAAAAACACCACAGCCACGTTCCTTATGTTAAAAACGCAGTTCTAAAAGTTAAAAAACACCACAGTCACGTTCTTTACGTTAAAAACACCACAGTCACGTTCCTTACGTTAAAAACACCACAGTCACGTTCCTTACGTTAAAAACACCAGTCACATTCCTTAGTGATTAAAAAACAGCCACAGTCAAAGTTTCCTTACTGTTTAAAAAAAACACCACCAGTCTTTCAGTTCTTAACGTTAAAAAAAACTCGAAAAGGCAGTTCTAGAAAGTATAAGTTAAAAACACCAACATTCACGTCCTGTACGCTTTAAAAAACAAACCACAACACGGTCACGTGGTCCTTACATTAAAAACACTGACTCACAGTCAAACAAACGTGTCCTATAATGGTAAGAAACACCACCCCCGAGAGTAGGGGGGGAAGCCACGTTCCTGTACGTTTCTTCAAGTGTTCGGGAGGGGTCCATGCCTGATGCTGAGTTAGAGACACCGAGAACATAAACAGCAGCCCCGTAAGGTAGTGGAAATCGGCTAAGGAAGGGACCATGAAAGCTGGCTGGGTGTGAGACAACCACCACCCCCTCCCCAGCACCCCTCCCCCCCCCCCCCCCCCCCCATTACTCCAAACACGCTCCAATAAAAGCACTTTCACACAACGTCATAGTGAATGTGTGGTTATGAAGTTGTTCAGTGGTTATACGATGTTCTATATAACGCATCTTTTTTTGGAGTAAAAGGTCGTCTGAAAGTTTTTTAACAAAGGGATGGGCATGAGGGAGGGTGGTGTCGGGCTCGCATGGCCCATTATATAATTATATAAAGTAAATAAAATAAAAATAATATAATAAAATGGCGGCACGGTGGCTTAGTGGTTGGCATTGTTCGCCAGTCTCGTGCGCTATGGATTCCAGGTTCGAAATCCCCAGTCCTGTTTTTTTTTTCAATTTTAATATATGATGATATATGGAGGCCAGGACATAGTTTTCAGACAGCTACTAATGTTACGCCTAGCTAGGGCATACCAGGCCATTCATGAATGCTTGGGGTCATAAAACGAAGGGTCCTTTCATGGGAGTCTTGACACCGCCCCAAAAGAACACTGGAGCCTACCTCCACCCTAATCTTACCACCACTCACAAATCAACAGGACTGTAAGGAGTGAAAAAATAAGGGGGGGGGGGCGGTATACGTCTTTATACCTAGGAAGTATCTCGTTTGCACTGCGCCGTTGAAATAGCAATCCGCCAAAGTCAGAGTGCACCTGCCTCTTAAACGGAACGGCGAGTGATACGCTGATTGGTTTCTTACACGTTACGCCCCAAAACACAGCCATGAATCATGTCGTCACAGTAACAGAGACACCTGGACATGAGCAAAATCAAGCTGCGGGGTGCACGGTTGATAAAACCCTGTGAGCTGCTTCAAGGTGTAAAAGGTATATAAACCTCCTCAGGGTCCTAAAGAGTAAGGATGTTGTCGTGGTAATTGAAGTCGTGGTAATTGAAGCAACACACACACACTTAAACACCACACACACACACACCACACACACACACACACACACACCAGGCATAGGAGTAAACTTAAGTATTAAGGATCCATTACACGCTGCAGAATTAAGTATTGCGTCAACGTAAAGGCCCATTAGGAATCGAGAACGTGATCGTTTGCAGCCGGAGATCTGGACATCAAAAAGACTCTTTAATTATAAGAGTCTTCAACAAACGAGCGATCTAAAAAGAAAATAAAATAAAAGAAAGCCTGCCGGTCTCGTCCTGTCAGCCTCTCGTCAGTCGTTCTGTTCGTGATCGAGAACCGAGACAAAAACCAAAAAACCTGAATTAGGAGCTTTAGTTTGTCAATCAGACAGAAACAAGACGTCAGCCCATCAATCCCACGGCGCAGGAGCCGTCCACTCAGCCTCTCAGCGCCTGCCCCCCCGAAGAACGGGAGGAGCCGGCAATTGGATTAGCGCCGGGTAGGGTTTCGCTTTTCCCGTCCTCTGGCTTCGCAGCTCGCCGACGCTCTCCGTTTTCCTCCGTTTCGTTTCGTGAACCCTGAAGAACCCACTTCCCTGCGCCCATTCGCCCCGGCACCACCACACCCCGCCGGAACCCGAGATCATGTGATTCATCCCGGAGCTCATGGGTGACGCCGAGGACCTGCACCTGCTGCAGAGGGGTGTCACGCAAAAGTGCCCACGGTGTACCAACACACTGCATCCCACACTGACCGGACCAGGAGAACCACCAGGAGAACCACCAGGAGAACCACACAGCTATTTAACAGCGCTGACCTGAAACTCTGCCCATCGTCACCACGTCCACGACATACCGCCAAACCTCAAGAGTGGGCGGAGTTTTTATACGGGGCGTCGTCCTGTTATTGTACCGGCGAGGCCACAGCCGCCCACGTCAGGAGTCCGAGGAGAACAAACTGCACGTGCTCTCGGGAAAATGGATGGAGAACCGGGCTCCTCCACCGTGGACCAACCCCCCTGTGACAGTCTGCAATTTTGAAAGACGACCGTAACGATCTGGCTGTATTTCATTGTTTACTCTGCCGGATGACAATAACGTTTAATCTAATCTTTATAAGTTAATAAAGACACTTTCATTATTTAGTCAAAAATGTGTGTGTCCACACCGTCGCTTCGATTACCACGACATCCTTACTCTTTAGGATCCTGAGGAGGTTTATATACTCTTTTCACAATAAGCGGCTAAAGGAGTTTTATTTCAGCGACGTTTAGCCGCGCGTCAGCTGTGATTTATAGCTGTGTTTAGTGCAATAAACCAATCGGCGCGTCACATGCCGTTCCCTTTAAGAGCCAGGTGCACTCTGACTTTGGCGGTTCGCCATTTCAACGGCACACTGCGAAAAATAACACAAACTATTTTACGAAGCGACATCGCACATCCGAGCCAACTGGCGAGATTTTACTAAACTTGAACTTGAACTTGAACTTTTAACGTAAAATTAGGAAGATTCCTTGTTTAATACGCCGCCTGAAGTCGTTTCATGTCCGTAATGCTCGTACTGATTTACGACGCCAATAATAAAAGCGTGCGTGGCATTCTGTGGCAGATATCTGGGTTCTAAACCTGCCTGTGCACATTGTTCTCACCGTGTCCCGTGAGAAGGCCGTCTGAGGCGCGTAATATTTATATCGCTACAGAAACGATACAAAGACAAACATCCGCGCCAAAGTATTTAACGTCCACGCGAGTTCATACAGTTCCGCGAGGTTCTCTGCACCGAGGGAGCGACTGGTTTGGAGACGATTATCTGTTCCGCATCACACCTCAGATGTTGACGGAACACCGAGATCCACAAGCGCGAAGACCGGCCTTGGATTAACATTCGGCACAAGCCGAGAACTCGGAGCGAGGGACTCTGATGAAATGAAATGACCCCAGGACTGAACGCCATCCGTCTCGTCTCGTTAAAATTATAAAGGAGCGGTTAACCACTAAAAAAAATAAAATAAAATAAAATAAATCACCTTTAAATTTGATTATAAATCATTATGTATTTAAATCAATCACTGGTGAGTCGAATACATTACAAAAACAAGGTTGATTCATCAGCAATGACTCCATCCATGGGGGGGGGGGGGGAGTTTCGGGCGCTGGGCAGACACACCCAGGACAGGACGCCAATCTATCACTGGGCTCACGCTCGCTCAAACAGACACACTCTATATGGGGCAATCTGGAGAATTCGATTCACCTTGATCCATGTTTTTGGACTGTGGGAACCCGGAGGAAGCCCACGCGGACACAGGGAGAACACCGCAGTGACTCCAGGAAAGAAAAACATGGTACGTAAACCACTATGTAAGACCCAACAAAGATTCCCAATGAATGTAAGTAATGAACATGGGAGGGTGGAGGTTCTCGATATTTGAGACCAGGGTTCTCCAGCCGAAGAGAACGGATACCGAGAAGAAACAAGATGTTCACGGTGCTCAACAAATTCCACACATCATGAATGAATCAGGACAAGGACGTTACTGAAGAGTTCCTCGTCACTAACCAAACGATATCGCAGACATCCAATCACATGATGCCCTGCATCACGCTGGGAGATCTGATCGTTCTAATAACGGAACGATATGTCCCATCTCATGCAGGACATGACTCGGCAGTAACGTTCTGAACGTCCCTAATACTGTCCCTCCACGTACAATACAACTCATTAACAAGGTTACAATACAGTGGTTGACGATATAGTGGACGCTGAGTCCAAACCCAAATCATCAGCAGACACCATGACCTCGGGTGAAGATCTGATCGTTCTAATAAGGAACTGTCCATCTCATGGTTCTCCAACGTTCTACACCATACAACCATAAACAAGGTTACGATACAGTGGTTGACGATATAGTGGACGCCGAATCCAAACCCAAATCATCAGCAGACACCATGACCTCGGGTGAAGATATGAACGTTCTAATAAGGAACTGTCCATCTCATGGCTCTCCAACGTTCTACACCATACAATTACAGGGTTGAACTATATCTGAGACACAGTTATTTAAGATCTGATCGTTCTAATAAGGACGAAGAACTGTCCTCTCATGGTACAATATCCATACCTGCAGACGGGTACAATGTCCATACCTGCAGACGGCATTGTCGAAAGCGATCACCGCGTCAACCCAAAAAAAAACGAGAAGCTGCCCGATGAAGAGGCAATAGGAACTCCAGACTCGGGTTACTCTGCCCGGCCCGGGAGAGCTAGAACCTGGTGTCCATTTCCCTTTTAATATTGTAGGAGAGTAATCAAGACCGGGGAACTGAAACCCAGCTGACAGCCAGAGCAGAAAGGGGAGCGGCCATTCGATCCACACCGAGCAGGTAGACATTTTACACACGAGGCATTGTGTTCTACAGTGGACGAGCGAGCGAGAGAGAGAGAGAGAGAGAGAGAGAGACGGCCGGGACAGGCCACAGAAGATCGGGCCTGGTGTTCCTGTCAGGCAGAAGGCAGCTGTGAATCTAAATGCTGTGTTTACGCTGAAACACCAGACACCGGGGCAGGGGCAGGGGCAGGGGCAGGGGGGGTCACTTGTTGCCCGTCACTCCGGGATGTTTTGATGGCACGGGTATAAAAACATAATAAAATCTGCCTCTTCATCATCTTCATCTTCATCATCATCATCATTAAAATAATAAAACCTGCTAATATAACACACATTTACATAAAAAATAAGTTTCCATGTTCTCCCCGTGTCTGCGTGGGTTTCCTCTGGGTTCTCCGGTTTCCCTCCCACACAAAGCAACATCCATGCGGCACGGTGGCTTAGTGGTTTTGCATGTTCTCCTCTCAGCGATGAGGATTCCAGGTTCGAATCCCAATCTGGGTGGAGCTTCCATGTTCTCATGGGTTCCCCATGCCCATCCCAGAACGTTTTGAATTGAGTTCTCCAATTTGCCCCATTTAGAGTGTGTGTGTGAGTGAGGGTGTGTCCTGCGATAGATAGATTGGCGCCCTGTCCTGGGTGTATCTGCCGCTGGACACACACTCAAGTCGCTGGACACACACTAACCGGGGCAGGGCGGGGGGGGGGGGTTGTCACTTGTTGCCCGTCACTTTTGATGGCACGGGTATAAAACATAATAAAATCTGCCGCATCATCATCTTCATCATTAAAATAATAAAACCTCCATACACATCCATCCATGGGAGGGGGGGTTCCCCATGCCCATCCAGGGGAGAACGTTTCGGGCGCTAGGCAGATAGACCCAGGACAGGACGCCGATCTATCACTGGACACACTCTCACTCACTCACACACACTCTATATGGGGCAATTTGGAGAATTCAATTGTCCTTGATCCATGTTTTTTGGACTGTGGGAGGAAACCGGAGAACCCGGAGGAAACCCACGAGCAGGACCATGCAAAACTCCACCCAGATTGGCATTCGAACCGGGAATCTCCAGCGCTGAGAGGAGAACATGCTAAACCACTAAGCCACCGTGCCGCCCTAAAATTAATAAAGTCGTTTACTAAAGGTGTATAATTAAAGCCTTTACACAGTGACGGATTGCCCCGCTGTCCTGGGTGTATCTGCCCAGCGCCCGAAACGTTCTCCCCTGGATGGGCATGGGGAACCCCCCCCCCCTCATCCGTGCAGTGAAACACACACACACACACAGTGAAGTGAGCACACATGTCCAGAGAGGTGGGCAGCCCTGTAATACTCCACAAGGGGCGCAATCGGGGTCAGAGGGGGCACTTCAGCCGGGTCCGGGAATCGAACCGGGGACCTTCGAGTGGCAAACCTACAATCTGCCGACGATCCGGCCGTAACGATCCGCCGTCCGCAGAATGAGCCGGAGTTTGTTGATGAAAGCGATTAGAGCGGTGATTGTTTGGCGGCCCCCTCGCGGCGGACGGATATGATAGGATGCAACGGTGCGGAGTCTGCGATCAGAACTGTTTCCATGGCAACCATCTGTTATTCACGGCAGAGGGCTGAAACATTTATTTTGTTGTCGTTCCGGAAAATAATGTAGATGCAAGGTCATGGATTAAACGCTCAGGAATCAGAAATGAATATTCGGCAGAGCCGCGCAACACTGTACCAACTAGAGACGAACGTCCTGCTCAGCGGCCACTTTATTAGGAACGTCTTCCCGGACGCACAGCTTCCGCCTGTATACCTACGGCAGCAGGTAGCATTACGGTGGTGGATGACCCTTTTTAACTATTCATCCACTATGTTGAACTTTTATTTTTACACCCAGCACAAGGCACGCCTCACATCTTCACACCTGCATCGTTTCAATAGCACCGGTACCTCTGCGTTTATTATGATCTACATTGAGGGGCATGCCGCTCTCAAAATGAGGTGTTTGCGGGTTGAGGTCGAGGTAAATTCGATCACATTAAAGTAGAACCTGCCCCGCAACCTCGACTCCCGGTTCCACCGAGGACCACGGCTCAAGTGCCCTCCGGCAAAGACACCTGATTGCATCCCATGGGCGCCGTGTGCAGGCCTGCCCATCACTCCAGGCACGTGTGCTCACTTTACTCAGTGTGTGTGTGTGTGTGTGTGTGTGTGTGTGTGTGTGTGTGTGTGGGTGTGTGTGTGTGGGTGTGTGTGTTTCACAGCATGAATGGTTTAAATGTGGAGGACAGATTCCTGTGTGTGTAAGTACTGAAGGATTACAATAAAAATAGAACAAAACACGTCCAGCCATCATCTTCCGCTTTATCCTCTATTGGGGTGGTGGTGGTGGTGGGGGGGGTGTTCTCCATGCCCATCCAGGGGAGAACGTTTCAGGAGCTGGGCAGATACACCCAGGACAGGACGCCAATCTATCGCTGGACACACACTCACTCACACACACACACTCTATATGGGGCAATTTGCAGAATTCAATCGACCTTGATCCATGTTTTTGGACTGTGGGAGGAAACCGGAGAACCCGGAGGAAACCCACGCGGACGCTGGGAGAACATGGGGAAACTCCACCCAGATTGGGATTCGAACCGGGAATCCCTAGCGCTGAGAGGAGAACATGCTAAACCACTAAGCCACCGTGCCGCCCTGTGCTTTATAAACCATCCATTCATTATCTTCCGCTTTATCCTCTATTAGGGTCGCGGGGGGGGTTCCCCATGCCCATCCAGGGGAGAACCTTTTGGGCGCTGGGCAGATAGACCCAGGACAGGGGGGTAATCTATCACTGGACACACACTCACTCACACATACACACTCTATATGGGGCAACTTGGAGAACTCAATTGACCTTGATCCATGTTTTTTGGACTGTGGGAGGAAACCGGAGAACCCGGAGGAAACCCATGCGGACACGGGGAGGACATGGAAACTCCACCCAGATGGGGATTCGAAGCGGGAATCCCTAGCGCTGAGAGGAGAACGTGCTGCCAGAACAAAACACGTGTTAACGCCTATAAACCCTGTACGATTTTTTTAATGTTTAAAACCCGCCTCAGACCCAAATCTCCAAATATGGGCGTCACCTGAGGCGCGGTGCAGAGGGAGTTCAGGACATCGTTCTTTAGAACGTCACATTTCCAGCTACATGACCCGTCGGTTCTCAGAAAGCTGCTGTTTACGAGGCAAACGCCCAACGATCGCCGTCGACATGCGGTCCTGTTAGAGCCGGGTGCCGGGATAGTACCTACCCGGGGGTAGCAGCTCCACCACCCTCTCACCCCTCACCTCAAACAGCAGCACATCCCTCAGCGCGCCACCAGGGGGCCGACTCGAGGTAACTGGAACGGCGTCCCATCGCCGTTCCACCGTGACCCCCGTCCCCTCGCACGTTCACGTCCTCGGTGAGGAGACACTGAGAGGACGTCCGGGTGAACGTAGCCGCGGGTTGAACCCTAACGCCGCCGCCGCCTCCCCCCCCCCCGCAGAACCATCCCCCCGCCGCCAACTCCCCCCGCCCCCGCCTTCTGACTTGTCACGAGGGCCTGAACAGAAGTGAAACCTCCACTTCCTGGAGGGCGCAAGCGAGCGGTGACGTCGGCGCTTTGCCTGTCATTTGCACCGCGCCACTGCCCCCCGCCCCCCCCATGCCCCCCCCAATGCCCCCCACGCGCACCCCCCCGCAGGCTCCAGACTCCGGAGCCGAGGCGCTGCGCCCGGATCCAGGTCACTTAGCCTCGGGAAGATGATCACATTAAGGCGGCTGATCGTATTTAAGACTTTCCTTTTATCGCATCGCATCGCATCGCACCACCCCCCTCACCCCCCGTAGGCAGAACGTTGGAGAACGACGCATAAACGTACGGAACCCGGTTCTTTCAGAGTTTGGGTCGTGATTAAAGGACGTCCCCGACCTCGGCACATGCTTTTGACTTGACCGTTGGCGCGGTGGCTCAGCGGTCAGGGCGTTGGGCTCTCAATCTGAAGGTTGTGGGTTCAAATCCCAGTTCCACTGAGGTTCCACTGAAGGTACCAGTGTGGGTTCTTGAGCGAGACCCTTAACCCTCATCGCTCCAGGGGGTGTTGTGATGGACACTGTGCTCACCTTGTAAGTCGCTTTGGATCAAAGCGTCAGCCATTCATTCATTATCTCCCGCTTTATCCTCTATTAGGGTCGCGGTGGGGGGGGGTTCCCCATGCCCATCCAGGGGAGAACGTTTCAGGCGCTGGGCAGATACACCCAGGACAGGACGCCAATCCATCGCTGGGCACACACTCACTCACACAGACACACTCCAAATGGGGCAATTTTTGAGAATTCAATTGACTTGATCCATGTTTTTGGACTGTGGGAGGAAACCGGAGAACCCGGAGGAAACCCACGCAGACATGGGGAGAACATGGAAACTCCATCCAGATGGGGATTCGAACCGGGAATCCCTAGAGCGGAAAGGAGAACGTGCTAAACCACTAAGCCACCGTGCTGCCCTTTTAGACAGACTATATAGAGGAGCCAATTCACCTTGAACCCATGTTTTTGGACTGCGGGAGGAAACCTGAGAACCCGGAGCAAACCCAAGCGGACACGGGGAGAACATGGAAGCGTCGGCCCAAGCGTCGGCCAAACGACCAAAAACGTAACCATAACGTCGTCTGTTCCAGCCCTTCGTTTCAGTCACTGTATAAAACGTAGCAGGGTTCGGGTTCTAAGTCACGTTCTGCCAAAGTTCTACGTCCAAGTGACACACTTGGAGTGGAGACAGCCTGCAGGGCCGAGGCGAGCGCAGGAAGACTAACTCATTTGCATATTAAGATCCCGGGCAGTTACGCGCAGGGCAGGGCGCGAGGTAATGAGATGTACGGTAGGCTCCGCCCACGTGAGGGCAGGTAAAGCATCCCCAAAATAGCTTTAACATCGAGCTCCAGGCAAATGTCCTGCCATGCAAATGCTGCGGCCAGAGACGACGAAGGAGCTGAACTCGAGCTGCGAGAACCGGGGCTACAGAACACAACGGATTTAATAAATCAATCAAACGGAACAATGTACAGGAGTTAGGCCACGCCCCCTTCTCACGCAACATTGTAGTTTT
Source organism: Corydoras sp. C115 (assembly GCA_019802505.1). Taxonomy (NCBI): domain Eukaryota; kingdom Metazoa; phylum Chordata; class Actinopteri; order Siluriformes; family Callichthyidae; genus Corydoras; species Corydoras sp. C115. The sequence goes on along the minus strand of JAFMOC010000246.1, from coordinate 101,128 downwards.
ATAATTACAGACTGTTCTGTGTTCTCCTTAGTCCTCTGTTGGTTCTCTGTTGGTTCAGGAGCATCACAGAACAGGTGTCATTTGGGTGGTGGATTGTTGATTGTCAGGGTGGCTTAGTGATTTGGCATGTTCTCCTCTCAGCGCTAGGGATTCCCGGTTCGAATCCCAATCTGGGTGGAGTTTCCATGTTCTCCCCGTGTCCGTGTGGGTTTCTTTCGGGTTCTCCGGTTTCCTCCCGCAGTCCAAAAACATGGGTTTCAAGGTGAATTGGCTCCTCTACATTGCCCCTATATAGTCTGTGTGAAGGGCGGCATGGTGGCTTAGTGGTTTAGCACGTTCTCCTCTCAGCAATAGGGATTCTAGTTCGAATCCCAATCTAGGTGGAGTTTCCATGTTCTCCCCGTGTCTGCGTGGGTTTCTTCCGGGTTCTCCGGTTTCCTCCCACAGTCCAAAAACATGGGTTCAAGGTGAATTGGCTCCTCTACATTGCCCCTATATAGTCTGTGTGAAGGGTGGCACGGTGGCTTAGTGGTTTAGCACTGTGTGTGTGAGTGAGTGTGTGTCCAGTGATGGATTGGCGTCCTGTCCTGGGTGTATCTGCCCAGCGCCCGAAACGTTCTCCCCTGGATGGGCACGGGGAACCCCGAAAAGTCCGATCAGTGCCGACTCGTGCAAAAAAAAAAAAAACCTATATTAGAAACCTTCATTTCAACACCCTTAAACACATGTGGGATGAATTGGAACCGCGACTGTGAGCCAGGCCCTGTAGTCCAACATGTAGGCCAGTTCTCAAATGGTTCTCTGGGTTGGGGGCGACATACAAATGTAAGGTGAAGTTAATGGTTTGTCTCCTGAAGTCAGAATTCAGGCTTAACTTAGCTGAGCTCAGAGTTGTGAGGACCGAGTTGTGAGGACCGGGCTCATGGTTCTCCTTCCACTCCGATGTGAAGCCAGCAGACAGGCGTGAAGTCTCTCGGCGCCGTGCCGCAGCAGAACAATGGCGGAGCTACTGGCAGAGCGTCTACGTCTGCCGGCCAAGACAAGGACCGAGGGTGGACGAGCGAGCGACGGCGGGCCGTCTGTGCGGCCGGGGAGCAGGAGACGGGGTGAGGGCACGGGGTCTGCGGA
>JAFMOC010000246.1:87500-95000 GCA_019802505.1 Corydoras sp. C115 | reverse complement strand
CAGTGGCTTCAGAGCGAGGCATTCCACGTTCCGTCCGTTCTTTTGTGCTCATCAGGAAGCGAGGCGGTAAGAAAACAAGGAAACAGGCCGCGCAGCTTCCCTTAGCAACAGGAGGCGAGCCGGCGGGATTACAGATGCTCGCTCGTCAGTGTAATCTGATCGTTAATCCGTCGTACACGGATAATCCGTCGCGATGATGATGACTCACGTTCCGATCCTCTTAATTCACAACATACGACGAACCAACCAGCGGGTGACTCGCCGTTCTCTTTAACAGCCAGGGGGCGCTCTGACTTTGGCGGGTTGCTATTTGAGCGGTGCGGCTACCTGGACTCAATGCGCTATCCCATGAGGTTCTCTGTGGATTTAATAGCGTTCCGTCGGCGTTCTATAGCGATACGCCCGAAATTTGGAGAACACACCTCGTTCAGAGACGGCCACGCCCATCGGGGGAGATAGATCTATTCACACGCAGTGTTGCTATTTAAACCACGCAGGAGGAAGGCGGGAAAATAGACCGCTGGTGGGGGGGGGGGGGGTATCACGGCATTCCTTGTGCAGGATGGAGGATCTAGTCTCTATGCTTGGGGTGGGCGGTTGGGAACCGGTTCTCCGGTTGTTACGAGACACGGACGGAACGTGTACCATTTTTTGCGCCGTCTTTTAAAAAACATTTTACAAATTTGCGGTAGAGCCCCATCGAGCTCAAGGTTTCGGGGGGGGGGGGGGGGGGGGGGGGGGTGGGTTTGACCCCAAGGTCCACCAGTTTGCCACAACGTCCCAAACCCTGGTTCTGCAGAAGAACCGGATCATGACCCAATGTTCTGGATCCATGCTGACAAACCGGGATATGTTCAAATAAACGCTTAGTGGTTAGCACGTTCTGTCCGCGTGGGTTTCCTCTGGGTTCTCCGGTTTCCTCGCACAGTCCAAAAACATGGAGCAAGGTCAATAAAATTCTCCAAATTGCCCCATATAGAGTGTGTTTGTGTGTGTGTGTGTGTCCAGTGATAGATTGGCGCCCTGTCCTGGGTGTATCTGCCCAGCGCCCGAGACGTTCTCCCGTGAATGGGCATGGGGAACCCCCCCCCGCCGCCTTCCCCGCGACCCTAATAGAGGATAAAGTGGAAGATGATGGATGAAGTCCTTCTGAAGTTTCTAATGAGGGTGTGGTGAGCGGCGGGGTCGGGCACGGCCGGCGTAAAACGTTGACGGCGCAAACGGAGTGGGTTGTGATTTATGCGCCGCAAAATGTTGCAAAGCCGAGCGAGACGTTGGGAGAACATGTGCGGAACCCCAAAGCCATTAGGGACCGCGAGGGACTGGCGTTTTTACGGCCGAGGAAAGCCATCAAACACGACGCAGCGCAGAAATAAAACTGCAGGGAAGAGGGGGACGGCCGGCGCTGGACGCGGCTTCAAAGGAAAGCAGTAACAATCAGCGGCGGTGCCTTCAGCGCCGGCTGTGACGACCCCAGACCGCGAGGAAGTCGGCGTAAACCTGCCGTCCTTTATTTACACGCAAAACGCTCCCAATTTAACAAGCGAGTCCGCCGACGGTCCGGTCCGGCGTCCGGCCTGAGCACTTCAAACAGAACGGGCTTTTAAACGACCGGCGAGGACTTTTTGGGTCTCTGACCCGGGGAGCGGCGCTCCATCGCCCCGGGGCTTTAATAAAGTCAGGCATGTGCGGAGGAAACTGGACTTCCCCTGGGTTCAAACCTCTCCGTCTCCGGTCCCCAACCGGCGGACTGCCACACGGACTCATAATAATAATAAATAATAATAATAATAATAATAATAATAAAAGGTTACATTTATATAGCGCCTTTCAAGAACCCAGGGCTAGGGATGCGACAATTAATCGTTTTATGCGATTAATCGCGATTATAAAATATAACCGTAAAAGCACCGTAACATCACCATGACGACATTTATAATAAATATACGTATTATTATTGCCGGTAGCCGGAACTTTAGAGGCACAATTCGCACGGAACCAAAATAAAGTTCTCCCTGCAGAACCTTTTTTTTTTTTCTCCCCCAAAATGGATATGAAAATGTACTTCGAGGAGGGATGTAGATTATTTCTAACTTTGATTTTCACAAAAGATTTGGATATTTTTCGATATTTCGATATAGTTCTCGTATTCAGCGGAAGCCCTGCGTTGTCCTTTTGTCGTTATTTCGTGTTTACATTAAAAAGAAACCAAAAAAAACGTTTTAAAATCACCCCTATATCGTGTTAAAGGGCAAATTATCCATCCATTATCTTCCACTTTATCCTCTAGTAGGGTCGCGGGGGAGGGGGGAGGTTCCCCACGCCCATCCAGGGGAGAACGTTTCGGGCACTGGGCAGATACACCCAGGACAGGGGGGCAATCTATCACTGGGCACACACTCACTCACACACACACACTCTATATGGGGCAATTTGGCAAATTCGATTGACCTTGGTCCCCCCCAGCGACCCTAGTACAGGATAAAGCGGGAGATGATGGATGGATGGGACTTTAACTAAGACTTCCAGAAAGCGGAGCCGTTCTCACCATGAGAATGCAGAGAACCCTCACATCACGCCGGGGATATTCCCAAAAAATCAGAACCTGCTCAGACAGAATGTCAGTATCATACTCATACTCACACCCATCATAGGGGCAAATTGGAGCAGCCTGTTCACCTTGAATCCATGTTTTTGGGCTGTGGGAGGACGCTGGAGAACCCGGAGGAAACCCAAAAAAGGTGTAGACCGAGTGTAAAGTTCCGCTCGCAGAACCCTTGTTCCCTTTTATAGAGATATGAATGTTTCACAAAACAAATTCATACTTGTGTTAATCCATCCATCCGTCCATTATCCTCCACTTTATCCTCGACTAGGGTCGCGGGGGGGGGGGGGGGGGGGCGCTTCCCATTCATATCAGTGTGTGATATACAATACATTATTTTAAATCATAAAATACAGATTCATATAAACGAGCTGGTTCTTTTTTTTAACGAACTGTAATTTGGCCACTAGATTCGTTCGTTAGAGAAACCGGAATCAGCCTTCACTTTAAAAACCGGACTAGATTACATCACGGAACTTCAGATTTTATCTCCCTCTTTATCCTCTATTAGGGTCGGGGGGGGGGGTTCCCATGCCCATCCAGGGGAGAACGTTTCGGGCACTGGGCAAATACACCCAGGACAGGACACCAATCTATCACTGGACACACACTCACTCACACACACACACACTCTATATGGGGCAATTTGGAGAACTCAATCTGCTCCACATCTGGTTGATGCCCCCCCCCCTGTTTTTCAGTGTATATTTTCTATATTGCTCGGCACCCACCCCACACACACACACACACACACACACACACACACACACACACACACACACACACACACGTCACTCTGGTGTTGACAGGGTTCTGAAAGCCTCCCGTGGTTTGTTCCTGCGTTCTTTTCGGCGCACGAGCGAGAAGCCTCCGCCGCCATGACCTGCAGCGCCGACGGGGGCGGATCACGGGACACGCCCCGCGGCCCCCCCCTGAATTATTCACCTGCCCCTTCAGAGAGGCAGATGGCTTCACCATGCGCAGGGCAAAACGGGCCGAGCGCAGCCTTCAAAATCCCGCCGGTTAGAACCGATTCCATGACGCGAGACGCGACGACGAAGGCGCGGGGAGACTTCACTTAGTGCTTTGGCATGTTCTCCTCTCGGCACTAGGGATTCCCGGTTCGAATCCCAATCTGGGTGGAGTTTCCAGGTTCTCCCACGGTTTCCTCCCACAGTCCAAAAACATGGATTAAGGTCAAGTGAGGCGGCACGGTGGTTTAGTGGTTTGGCATGTTCTCCTCTTAGCGCTAGGGACTCCCGGTTTGAATCCCCCATCTGGGTGGAGTTTCCATGTTCTCCCCGTGTCCGCGTGGGTTTCCTCCGGGTTCTCCGGTTTCCTCCCACAGTCCAAAAACATGGATCAAGGTCAATTGAGTTCTCCAAATTGCCCCATGTAGAGTGTGTCTGTGTGAGTGAGTGTGTGTCCAGTGATAGATTGGCGTCCTGTCCTGGGTGTGTCTGCCCAGCACCCGAAACGTTCTATCCTGGATGGACATGGGGAACCCTCCCCCATGTGTGTGTGTGTGTACACACACACACACACACACACACACACACACACACATATATATAAAATGTTGGCGGCACAGTGTCTTAGTGGTTTAGCATGTTCTCCTCTCAGCACTAGGGATTCCCGGTTCGAATCCCCATCTGGGTGGAGTTTCCATGTTCTCCCCGTGGGTTTCCTCCGGGTTCTCTGGTTTTCGTCCCACAGTCCAAAAACATAGATAAAGTTAAATACGGTTATGTCAGAACCATCAGTCCGTCATCTTCCACTTAATCCTACACTATGGTCATGGAGGGTGGTGGTGGAGGTGGTGGTGGAGGGGGTGGTGGAGGGGGTGGGGGTGATTGTGCCAACGTGCCGCCCAACCCGGTCACGTCTGCTACGATACGCAGTATTTTCCATACAAGTCATATCTCTCAGAGCCGCCTGCCTGCGTGAGCGCTGACTACGCGCGGTGGTGGAACATCCACGTGATAACAAGAAGACATTATTGGGTTAGCACCCCACACAGCCCCCTCCCCACGTGCGGGTCTTCATGTAACCGAGAGCCCAATTTGGGCATCATTAAGACCCAGATTAGGAAAGCAATATCCGAACAATGAGACTGCCCATAACTCACGGTGGAGATTTTGCCCTGACGGAGCAGGCGGGGGATATTTAGGCTACAGCAGCAGTCACCTTGTCTGCCGGATGAGGGCCCTGGGCTCGGAGACAGGTTGGGCCGGTTTGCAGACGGGCTCGGGTGCACCTGAGCCACGCACTTCACGACTAAACGAGCCGAGGGACGGTGCTTCCCGAAACGCATTAGACTCCATTAGTGCCATTGTGTAGAACGTCTGACATCCTCAAAAAAAAAAAAAAAATTTAATAAAAAACATTCCATTATAGACGGAGCACGTTTGCCGGGTTTTACAGAGTATCGCTGGCGACAATATACACACATATATATATATATATATATATATATATATATATATATATATATATATATATATATATATAAATATAAAGCACAAATAAATATATATATATATATATATATATATATATATATATATATATATATATATATATATATATATAGGCGGCACGGTGGCTTAGTGGTTATATGTTCGCCTCTCAGCGCTGGGGATATTCGAATCCCCAGCTGGGTGGAGTTTCCACGTTCTCCCCGTGTCCGCGTGGGTTTCCTCCGGGTTCTCCGGTTTCCTCCCACAGTCCAAAAACATGGATCAATTTAATTGAGTTCTCCAAATTGCCCCATATAGAGTGTGTTTGAGTGAGTGAGTGTGTGCCCAGCGATGGATTGGCACCCTGTCCTGGGTCTATCTGCCCAGCGCCCGAGACGTTCTCCCCTGGATGGGCATGGGGAACCCCACTGCCACCCTAATATAGGATAAAGCGGAAGCTAAAGAATGAATATATATATATAAAACCCATGTTGATGGGTTTTGTAGTGCTATAATTATGGATTCTCTGCTGCAGTGACACTGATGTGACCCTACAACCTCTATTAGACAAACCCTGCTCATTTAGGGGCGTGGTAGCTCAGGGCAGGGCGATGGTCTATCACTCTGAAGGTTGGGGGTTCAAATCCCAGGTCCACTGAAGTTACCAGTGTGGGTCCTTGAGCGAGACCCTTAACCCTCATTGCTGCAGGGATGTTGTGAACCCTGTGCTCACCTTGTAAGTCGCTTTGGATAAAAGCGTCCAATAAATGACCAAATGTAATGTAAATGTATTTAGCAAGTATCCCAATTCAGTCAGAGGACAGGATTAGCCACGTTACCCCCCCCCCCCCCCCGCCCAGAGCAATATGAATAACTTTAATGGACCTGGGATTTGAAACCCCCAACCTTCTGAGGATACAACCCAACACCCTACCCACTAAGCCGCCACACTCAGTCAGCGGTCCACTCACAACACCGCCGGGTCAGTGTTAACGCATTGCTGGGAGTCATCCACCACCCAAATAACGCCCGCCCTGTGGGGGTCGGGACCAAACGACGAACAGAACATCAGCTGGACTACAGAACGTGAGTGTAGAACCAAAAAAAAACGCGTCTATATTACAAAGTGTACAAATAAAAATAATGTAGCCTGTGTGCGCACACAAAAAAAATGTTCTGATAGTAAAAGACGTGACATCATCACAGAAAGCAGACAGAATCGAGAATGCACCAACGCGCCGCGCCGTCTGTGGGTTCCCCCGCCGATTCCACTCACTACACTTCCTCCTGCGATCGTTCCCGTAACCGATGACAACCCAATCGCTTCACAACAACGGCCTCGTGATGCGCAGCTATTAATAACTAAACCCCACTAACGACCGGCGCACAATCACAGAGACCGCCGCGTCCTGTTCTGCATCCACGCCTAAATAAATGCGTGCCCTTCATTCCGCGCTGCACCTCGCCGACAAACAATACGCCACATGGCGAGGGCCGGCAACCGGTTTCAGACGGAGCAAAAAAAAAAAAGCAAACACTAGTTTATTGTGAGTCAGCACAGAAAGAGGTGGGCGTGGCGCCGAGTGGGTGTGGCCCCGTCACCCGCTGCCGAGAAGGCGATGGGGGCGGGGTTAGAAGCTCGGTCCGCTTCCGTAAACGTCTGGATTAGAACCAGAGCATCGCGAGGTCCGGGAGATGGTACGGCTTCGTCGTTCTCTTAGAACCACGTTGATACTGCAATCCGATTGGTCCGTCGTAGAACGACATCACAGAATCAGCTCTATATACGGTGTACAATTTACATACAGTGCCAGTATAGGGTTAGGCCACGCCCCCTTCTCGCTCCACTTACCGTACAGATGGAGTTTGTAGTTTTATAATTACAGACTGGGGCGGCACGGTGGCTTAGTGGTTTAGCATGTTCTCCTCTCAGTGCTGGGGATTCCCGGTTCGAATCCCAATCTGGGTGGAGTTTCCATGTCCTCCCCGTGTCCGCGTGGGTTTCCTCCGGGTTCTCCGGTTTCCTCCCACAGTCCAAAAAACATGGATCGAGGTCAATTGACTTCTTCAAATTGCCCCATATAGTGTGTGTGTCTGTGTGAGTGAGTGTGTGTCCAGCGATAGATTGGCGTCCTGTCCTGGGTGTATCTGCCCAGCGCCAGAAACGTTCTCCCCTGGATGGACATGGGGAACCCTCCCTGCCAACCCTAACAAAGGACAAAGTGGAAGATAATGGATGGAATTACAGACTGTAGTCCATCTGTGTTCTGTTGGTTCTCTGTTGGTCAGGAGAATCACAGAGCAGGTCTCATTTGGGTGGTGGATTGTTGATCGTCAGTTCTGCAGTGACACTGATGTGCTGAGGAGGGACACTGCTGGGATAGGAATCATGCATCCACCCAATAACCCCTGCTCTGTGGTGGTACTATTGGGATT
>JAFMOC010000246.1:65000-82500 GCA_019802505.1 Corydoras sp. C115 | reverse complement strand
CCACACCACCCTCACCACCCTCAGCATACAGACCAGAACGCATTCTCTTCGTCAAGGTCATTATTTATTTAACAACATGCTGAACGAGTCCAGCTTAGTGCCACCAGTTCAGTGAAGGGTCTTCCCTTGTCCACTGAAGTTGCCAGTGTGGGTCCTTGAGCAAGACCCTTAACCCTCATTGCTCCAGGGATGTCCAAATGTAAATGTAATGACCACGATGTGCTGACTTACAGAAAGCTGTCGGGCTGCACGCTGTTCATCACCGGAGCAAGTCGTGGCATCGGCAAAGCCATCGCTCTGAAAGCCGCGCGGGACGGTGCCAATGTGGTGATCGCCGCCAAAACCGCCGAGGTTCACCCCAAACTGCCTGGCACCATCTACACAGCTGCTGAGGAAAGTAAGTCCAATATGTACAAAAATCACACACACACATATATATATATATATATATATATATGTGTGTGTGTGTATATGTATATATATTTACATCTACATTACATTTACATTTTGGTCATTTATTGGACGCTTTTATCCAAAGCGACTTACAAGGTGAGCACAGGGTTCATCACAACATCCCTGCAGCGATGAGGGTTAAGGGTCTTGCTCAAGGACCCACACTGGTAACTTCAGTGGAGCTGGGATTTGAACCCACAACCTTCAGATTGAGAGCCCAACGCCCGAACCACTGAGCTACCTTGCCCTCATATATATATATATATATATATATATATATATATATATATATATATATATATATATATATGGAGTTTCCATGTTCTCCCCGTGTCTGCGTGGGTTTCCTCCGGGTTCTCCGGTTTCCTCCCACAGTCCAAAAACATGGAGCAAGTTAATTGAGTTCTCTAAATTGCCCCATATAGAGTGTGTGTGTGTGTGTGAGTGTGTGCACAGCGATGGATTGGCGCCCTGTCCTGGGTCTATCTGCCCAGCGCCCGAGATGTTCTCCCCTGGATGGGCATGGGGAACCCCACCGCGACCCTAATAGAGGATAAAGCGGGAGATAATGAATGAATGAATATATATATATATATATTCAATGGCGGCACGGTGGCTTAGTGGTCAGCACGTTCGCCTCTCGGCACTAGGGATTCCTGGTTCTAATCCCCATCTGGGTGGAGTTTCCATGTTCTCCCCGTGTCTGCGTGGGTTTCCTCCGGGTTCTCCGTTTTCCTCCCACAGTCCAAAAACATAGATTAAGTCAATTGAGTTCTCCAAATTGCCCAATAAAGAGTGTGTATGCGTGAGCGAGTGTGTGCCCAGCGATAGATTGGCGCCCTGTCCTGGGTCTACCTGACCAGCGCCCGAGACGTTCTCCCCTGGATGGGCATGGGGAACCCACCGTGACCCCAATAGAGGATAAAGCGGGAGATAATGAATGAATGAATATATACATATATATATATATGAGAGATGGCAGCTCCACCCAGTTTGGCGTGACAGTTGTTGTTGTGTTCCCGTTCCAGTTGAGGCGGCAGGTGGAAAAGCGTTGCCGTGTATCGTGGATGTCCGTGACGAGCAGCAGGTCAGCGATGCTGTACAGTCCGCCGTTCAGAGGTTCGGAGGTGAGGGACCGACGCAAAATCGCTGTGCGACTCGCCGACCGGAACTGTGGCATCATTAAAAACCCTGAACTCTGACTGTAACCACAGGAATCGATATCTTGGTGAACAATGCCAGTGCGATCAGCCTCACCGGCACCCAGGAGACCCCGATGAAGAGAGTGGACCTCATGCTGGGCATTAACCTCCGAGGAACGTACCTGACGTGAGTGGGGAGCTGGAATGAGATGAAATATTGTTATTGAGTCCATACAGGAGTCCCATTTCATTTTATTTATTTTTTCAACTTAATTCTCTAATAGGGACTCGGTGGCGGCGGCCAGGACAGGATGCACAAACACGCACACTATATAGGGGCAATTTAGAACAGCCAATTCATCACGCAGGAAGAACTGTGCCGTCCACATGTATTTATTTGTCACGTCTTCTAATGCCACATGCTTGTTAGAGCCTATCCCAGCACTTGCTGGACAAAATGTGGGGGCGCTCTGAATAGATATGTCCTTACAGAGAAAGCCAGAGGTCAGGGAAAGATGGAAATGTGGAGAACATGCAAATTCTACCTAAAAAAAAGACCCAATCCCAGCACCTTCTAATGGCATTAGAGCCTCCACCTCACAGCAAGAAGGTTTCGGGTTCGATTCCTGTTTGGGGTAAAGGTAGTTTTTTTTTAGGATTTCGGGTTTGAACCACAGAGACGCTGCTTTAATCCCATGCACTTTTGTAAAAAGCTCGTTATAACTAAATTAATAAACTTAAAAATATCAAGTTTATTAACGTGTCATGGTTTAAATGCGTCGTTCCCTTTTTTGTGATTTAAATCTCATCAGGTCCAAGTTGTGCATCCCTCACCTGTTAAAGAGCAAAAACCCTCACATCCTGAACCTCAGCCCACCCCTGAACCTGAATCCCATATGGTTTAAGAACCACACAGGTGAGTACCAGGTGAGCGCACGATGCTTAGCTAATCCGTCGTTAGAGAACCAGCACTAACGAAGTCCATCTTTACTGTAACTGATAACATGGACAATAAGTGGAGCATAAAGAGGGGCGTGTCCAAGCTTTTGACCGCCACTGTATCACTTGAAAATTCTGTGCAGCGTACACAATGGCAAAATACGGCATGTCCATGTGTGTCCTTGGGATGGCTGAAGAATTCCGCGGCTCTATTGCCGTTAATGCGCTGTGGCCCAGAACAGGTGGGTTCTCGCGTTTTGTTCCCTCACGGTTCGCGGGTTTGGCGTCGCACGGCTGCTGATCCCTCTGTTCGCATCCGCCCGAAGCCATTCAGACGGCGGCTATGGAAATGCTGGGTGGGACGGGCGTAAGTCAGCAGTGCAGGAAGGTGGACATCATGGCGGACGCAGCCTACGCGCTCCTCGGGAAACCGGTCAGCTACACGGGACACTTCGACATCGATGACGATATCCTCAAACAGGAGGGCATCCAAGATTTCGACGTCTATGCTGTCAAGCCAGGTGGGTGTCTCCAACCTCGGAGTCTCAGGACAGCATGCTGCATTGTGTACATGGGATCAGTGTGTGTGTGTGTGTGTGTGTTTTCAGGTCATCCATTGCTGCCGGACTTCTTTTTGGATGAGGATCCCCAGAGCCTTGAAAAGAGCATGAAGCAACACGGTGGGTGTCGTCCATTTGTTCGTTTGGTTATTCATTCATTCATTATCTCCCGCTTTATCCTCTATTAGGGTCGTGGGGGGTTCCCCATGCCCATCCAGGGGAGAAAGTTTCGGGCGCCGGGCAGATAGACCCAGGACAGGGCGCCAATCCATCGCTGGGCACACACTCACTCACACACACACACTCTATATGGGGCAATTTGGAGAACTCAATTGACTTGATCCATGTTTTTGGACTGTGGGAGGAAACCGGAGAACCCGGAGGAAACCCACGCGGACACGGGGAGAACGTGGAAACTCCACCCAGATGGGGATTCGAACCGGGAATCCCTAGCGCCGAGAGGAGAACGTGCCGACCACTAAGCCACCGTGCCGTCCGCGTCTGGTTCTCGCTACTTAAAATAATCTATATGTTCGTCTCCCGGTACTTCAGGCGGCACCCCTGCGTTTACAGGAGGTAAAGCGAGCGCAGAGTCGGCACCCGGTGGACCCATCGCTGGGGTATTCGACGTGATCAAGGGTGTGATTAATCCAGACCTGGTCAAAAGCACGAAGGGAGTTTACAAGTTTGACCTCTCAGGTTGGTGTAAGGGTTAACCGGTCGCTGACATTATGTGTAGTGCGAAATCTGGACGGTGCGATGTGTCCGGTGTGCTCGTAGGGGAACACGCTGGAGTTTGGTACCTGGACCTGAAGAATGAAGGTGGCAGTTTGGGTCCCGGAGAACCCTCGAGCGAAGCTGATGTAGTGATGAGCATGGACAGTGCCGACTTCATCAAGATGTTCACAGGTCTGGAACAAAATAAGAACATCACACACACACCTTTAATTTAAGTACATTTGCAATACAAGCAGTAAATAATCTTTCTTTGGTCTTTTGTTTACACTGCAAATTAACATCACATTACTATATTATTCTGTTTTAAAGGAAAACTGAAGCCGACCATGGCCTTCATGTCCGGGAAGCTGAAGATCAAAGGTGATATGAGTCTGGCCATCAAAATGGAGAAGATGATGGCTTTGATGAACAAGTCCAAGTTATAATGGCCGACAATCCCACCTTTTGTCTTCATGCCTCTTTCCTATCTATAATTATTAATTAATGATTAATAATTATCATATAATTATTGTCACGAACTGCATACATGGTCCTGCAACAAATTTTGGTGTGATATAAAAAAAAATATCGAAAATAAGAATAATAATTAGGTTTAAAACGCAGGAATAATACAGTGTATTTATATGTATATACCAGTCCAATGAACCTGGCTGGGTCTTAAATGACCGTTGGCCAAACCGTAAGTGCATTACCTAGGGCGTTCGGTGTTCCTTCATATCGTTGGAAACGATTTGGAAAACACAGTTATTTAACCATACTGTTGTTTAGTAGAAAAACATGGATTTATTTTTTATTATTAAGCGATATTCGCTTATGAGGCAGACCTATTTGTGTCGTAAACGTTGCCTACTATGTAGTGCAGCGGTGTGGGTTTGGGACGGCGCCGTGTACAGTAAGTCGTAACGGACATGACGGTAAACCGTCTTTAAAAGTCCACTATTGTTATTCCCTCGATGAGACCGATGTTTCTGAGAAAAGGCGAATAAACGCGGCATTCGAATCGACCGAATGTTGCGGCTGAAGGCGTGAATCGCTCTATGTAAGCTCCAGAAAATCAAGGTAACCGGTTTTTATTTGCGCTCTTTGTTAGAGCTTTATTATGTAGCTAGCACCGATGCTATCAGGCTAAACGTCACCTCGCCTTGTTTTTATCTTCGGGTTTTTTCTGTATTTGTGATTTTTACAGCGAGTTTAGATGTGCTGTGTTAAATATATCCTCTGCCCGCAGAGTCAGAAATCGATTATTAAAATGTATAACGCGATTTTATTAATCACAAGCGCCGTTTGTGACGTGCCGCATACTAGGGCACTAAGTAGTACACAAGGGGACTTCATCCGCAACAACAACTATTATTTATTTATATATATATATATATATATATATATATATATATATATATATATATATATATATATATATAGTGGGGTGGGGCAACAGTGGCAAGAAGAGAAAACCCTGTTAAGTTGCTTTTTAAGGACGAAACCTTGTGAGGACCGAGGCTCAGTTGGAGGTTTGTCCTCCTGAGCGACAAGACATAGGGGCCTTGCTCAAGGGCCCCAGTGGTGAGCTCTGGATTTGAACCCACAACCTTAAGATTGTCATACAAGCTCATCGGCACCAATACATCACTGAACGCACACTCCATCCATCCATTATCTTCCGCTTTATCCTCTACTAGGGTCGCGGTGGTGGGGGTTCCCCATGCCCATCCAGGGGAGAACGTTTCGGGGCGCTGAGCAGATACACCCAGGACAGGACGCCAATCTATCGCTACAGACAACCTCTATATGGGGCAATTTGGAGAACTCATTGACCTTGATCCATGTTTTTGGGACTGTGGGAGGAAACCGGAGAACCTGGAGGAAACCCACGCGGACACAGGGAGGATGTGGAAACTCCACCCAGATTGGGATTCGAACCGGGAATCCCCAGCGCTGAGAGGAGAATGTGATAACCACTAAGCCACTGTGCCGCCCCGGGCACACACTCCGTATGGGGCAATCTCCAGACTGGAGAACCCGGAGGAAGCCCAGACGGAAATGGGGAGAACATGGAAACTGCACCCAGATGGGGATTCGAACCGTGATCCCCAGCGCTGAGAGGAGAACCTGCTAACCACTAAGCCACCGTTTTATAATTATATACTGCAGTATATGTTTTATATAAGGCGGCACGGTGGCTTAGTGGTTTAGCACGTTCTCCTCTCAGCACTAGGGATTCCCGGTTCGAATCCCCATCTGGGTGGAGTTTCCATGTCCTTCCCGTGTCCGCGTGGGTTTCCTCCGGGTTCTCCGGTTTCCTCCCACAGTCCAAAGACATGGATCAAGTCAAGTCAAGTCAATTGAGTTCTCCAAATTGCCCCATGTAGAGTGTGTTTGTATGAGTGAGTGTGTGCCCAGTGATGGATTGGCGCCTGGGTCTATCTGCCCAGCGCCCGAAACGTTCTCCCCTGGATGGGCATGGGGAACCCCCCCCACCGCGACCCTAATATAGGATAAAGTGGAAGAGAATGAATGAATGAATGAATGTGTTATATATTTATATCCTTTTTTTTTTTTTTTTTTTTTTTTTTTTTGTTTTCAGGTTTTCTCAGGGGGGCAGTACACTCACCATGGCGGACTGTTTACACACCTCCTCTGATGGCTTGTCCAAACTGGTGAAATGGGCTCACAGTCATGGCACGATCTGCACGCTCATCCCGAGTCTCAAGCACTTGCTCACAGAGGGCGCTCAAGGTCAGCTGACGGCGTTGTGGGGCTGCAGCGCCGGACACGCCTACCACTGGCCCCTGACGGCCTCCTGCAAAGGCGCGCACAAAGACCGGATGTGCTACGAGCGGAGCAGCCGGGTCCTCGGCTCGGAGGCGCTGATGCCGGGGGCGGCGGTCATGCAGAGCGGCTCGGCGCCGAGGTTTTTGGGCAGCGCGAGCAAATCGAGCAAGAGCGACGCCAACCAGACGCGCGACTCGTACGACTTCTCCAACTGCAGCGAGCCGTCGGAAATGGACGACAACACGGAGGAGGACAACAACAACCTGTTCGACATCGTCTGCGAGTCGTCGGCCACGGACGAGGAGGGCGACCCGGAGCCCAGGCTCGCCCGGAGGAAGCGGGCCACCCCGGGACAGAGGTCGGAGGAGGGCGGAGACCCGGGAGCCAAGAAAATCAAGCAGGAGCGAGCCGAGGACTACTACACCGTGGCCCACCCGCAAGGCCTCGGGACACCGGGGGTGCGACTGTGTGGTGGGACACAGTCCCCCAAAGCAAACTCGCAGATAAGGTCTTCGTCCAGGTCGTCCTTATCCCACAACGCACCCCTGCTGGAGGACGGGGATCTGGTGGGAATGGCCTCGCCGCCGCTGGACAACTGCTCGCCGTCCGCCTCCAAAACCGCTGCACACGCCCATGGGCGGCTCCCAAAATAAACCCGGTATGAACTCGATTGCCAGGACCAATCAGATTATTGCAGCATTTGGGGCAAACTGTCAAAGGTGACCTGACGGAAGGCATTCACAACGGCGACTTTGCCCTGAATTTCGAGGACCCGTCGGGCGTCGGGCAAAACGAGATGGACATTTTGGCCGAGCAGAACCTCGGCTCGGACCACAGAGGGGACGGTACAGGTAAATAAGCCTTTTATATTTAAAAAAAATAAGTCCATGCTGTGATTTATTTTTAAAAAATCAGTAAACAAACGATGACGAGGGTCGAATAATTAAATTCAGGGCGATTTCCGTCTCCTAAACTTCATTCAGTCTCGGGTAAAAGTTCGGACACCTTTTGTTTAAATGTCCTGATCTGCTGATTCTCACAAGGGGCCACAAGGGGCCACGCGGGACGTGCGGGGGCTGAACTTCCAAAGCTTTAACGTGATTTTAATTCGTGCATCTATTTAAATAAAATAAAATCGACATAAATCCTCATACGGGCCAGACAGAGGAGCGTCCACTGTAGCCCCACGGCCGTAAAAATCCCTTAAAAAAAAACTTGATTATAATTTATATATAATAAAATGTAAATATTATATATTTAAATATATATATAATTTAAGTAGCTGAATTTCGAGGCTCCGCTCGGTTTAATTTCCGAATCGTAACGGGGAACTGAAGCAGTTTGATCAGCCGTCTCGTGGACCGCCGAATTTTTCACGGAAGATAAAAACAATGCGGCAAGAGAAAGACAAACACCAGGTGAGTGACTCCTCCTCCTCATGATGAATCTTTCATGTGATTATGAATGCGACTGCATGACGACATCGTGGCTGTGAATAATTGACGGTGGATTTAACGGTGCATGTGAATAACGTATTGGATTATGTTTACAGGTTCCGCTCAGAAGAACACAGCCTTAACCTTCTGAATATACGAGGGTTAGTTGTGTAAAACTGTTCTTTTGATTTTTGCGTTATGTTAATTAGAGATGCATCGATTCTTCTTACGGGAACGCAACTGGACTTTTGATCTCGATGGGTTTGCTCCCAATTTGGCCGCACCACATTCATTCATTCATTCATCCACTATCTCCCGCTTTATCCTCTATTAGGGTCGCGGTGGGGGGGGGGGGGTTCCCCCCCATGCCCATCCAGGGGAGAACGTCCCGGGCGCCGGGCAGACAGACCCAGGACAGGACACCAATCCATCGCTGGGCACACACACACTCACAAAGACACACTCTATATGGGGCAATTTCGAGAACTCAATTGACTTGATCCATGTTTTTGGACTGTGGGAGGAAACCGGCGAACCCGGAGGAAACCCACGCGGACACGGGGAGAACATGGAAACTCCACCCAGATGGGGATCCGAACCGGGAATCCCCAGTGCTGAGAGGAGAACGTGCTAAACCACTAATCCACCGTGCCGCCCCGGATGATGTTCAACCATCAGTTAAAGCACACCGTTAAACGAGAACTCAGTTGACTTGATCCATGTTTTTGGACTGTGGGAGGAAACCGGAGAACCCGGAGGAAACCCACGCGGACACGGGGAGAACATGGAAACTCCACCCAGATGGGGATTCGAACCGGGAATCCCTAGCGCTGAGAGGAGAACATGCTAAACACTAAGCCACCGTGTCGCCTCCGCACCAAATTGCCCCTATATATTGTTAGTGAGTGAGTGTGTGCCCAGTGATGGATAGGCGTCCTGTCCTGGGTGTATCTGCCCTGGATGGGCATGGAGAACCCCCACACCCCACACCCCACCCCTGAAACCCTAGTCATGAGTACAGGATTAAGCAGAAGGTAATGAGATGAGATTAGTTGACTCATATTTCGGGGCGAATCGAGTCTGTTGCTTGGCAACAATCCTGAACCACACTAGAGTAAGTTTGGAGAGAACATGTAGCGAGATCTCATGCGCCAACGGCACTAGACGAAGATAGATGATCATCGCTAATGAAGCCAGCAGGAGTTCTAACACCTGCACTGTGGAACTTTTAGAGAAAAGCAGCACAATTAAGGGGGGAGAGATACAGATTTAGTGCGAAAAAGGCCGTGATGTTCACGGTGGCTTAGTGGTTGGCATGTTCTCCTCTCAGCACTAGGGAATTCCGGTTCGAATCCCAATCATGGTGGAGTTTCCATGTCCTCCCCGTGTCCTCCTCCGGGTTCTCCGGTTTCCTCCCACAGTCCAAGAACATGGATCAAGGTCAATTGAATTGCTCCAAATTGCCCCATATAGAGTGTGTGTGTCTGGTTGAGTGAGTGTGTGTCCAGTGATAGATTGGCGTCCTGTCCTGGGTGTATCTGCCCAGCACCCCAGATGTACTCCCCTAGATGTAACCCCCCCCCCCCCCCAAGACCCTAGTAGAGGATGAAGTGGATGATAATGTATGGATGGAAGGCCATGATGTTATTGTGCATCATCACAGCGACCACACCTTTAACCAATCAGAACGTGAGGTCTCAGTGATGTCACGCTGGCTGAGTCCTAGAAGGACCCCACGTCTCAGATCCATAATCTGTACAATAATATATAATCCATAATACAATATAAAGTGACTTACAAGCACAACTTGGTGGATGGGGTTTGGGTTAGGGTTAGGGGTTCCCCATGCCCATCCAGGGGAGAAGGTTTCGGGCGCTGGGCAGATACACCCAGGACAGGACGCCAATCCATCGCTGGGCACACACTCACTCACACAGACACACTCTATAATGGGCAATTTGGAGAACTCAATCCATGTGTTTTGGACTGTGGGAGGAACCCGGAGAACCCCACGTGGACACGGGGAGGACATGGAAACTAACTCCACCCAGATTGGGATTCGAACCGGGAATCCCTAGTGCTGAGAGGAGAACATGCCAAAACACTGTGTGTTCCATACAGTCTGTTAGTCCAGAACGTCTCAGTCGGTGCATCTCTAATTTAATTGACGATTTTAAGAAATCTCACGTGGAGCTTTGTGTTTGTGAAACTAGCTTAATAAATTTGGAGGCAACGTTGCGTAATTGCAAATAAAACAATTCCAATTTCTTTGTTGTAGATGTATTTTTTTTTTTTTTTTTTTTTTTTTTTTTAAATCGTCAACCTCTCCCCAAGATGTAAATGCACATGTGTTATCTCATAATTTAGTTCTATTCCTTTCACATTAAAAGCATAGTGAGTATTAATTAACCATTAATTAACTATTAATTAGGCATTAATTAAGTATAAGGACTGAAGTCATACTGCAGTGTACGTACGTGCGCTGAATCGCTCTCGAACTTGATCTCAGGCAGCCTGGCGGCCTCCTCGCTGCACGCCGACGAGCAGTTCTGGCCGTCCACGTCGGAGTTCTGCCTGAAGTCGGAGAACCATCCCGAGGAGAGGAAACAGCTGGAGGAGTTCATCACGAGCGTAGGTGAGCCCCGACTCGGTTGCCGTGCGCCCCCACCTCCACCTCCACCTGTCTGACGCCCCTCCGCTCTCTGTCTCGCAGATCCGGCGACCTTACGGAACCTGCAGGACGTGATCTCCAGGCTGCTCGTGTTCCACGAGCAGACTCGCGCCCCGGCGCTCAGCCCCCCCCGACCCGGGGAGCAGGAGCTGTTTCCCGGCTCCGGCCTCTTTCTCCCGCCGTACAAACTGGCCTGCATCCATCAGGAGTCCCGGCAGGACAGCATGCGCCTCTTTCACCTGCTGTTCGAGCACTTTTTCACAGAGGAAGACCTGGTGGGGGCTGTGGCTTTTGGGAAGAGGGGCAAAGTGCCAGATGGGAAAAAAATCCTGGACCGGAGGCGCGTGGATGGAATTATATGTAAGCGATTCCTTCGGATACGTAATCCAAAAAAAAAATAGGTGGCGTTCCAGTTTGAGCCGCATCCTGTTGGTAACGAAGGCAAATAAACAGATTATATAAGAACAGATCGTTAAGAAAAAAATAAAATATATATATATATATTCCCGGTTCGAATCCCCATCTGGGTGGAGTTTCCATGTTCTCCCCGTGTCCGCGTGGGTTTCCTCTGGGTTCTCCGGTTTCCTCCCACAGACCAAAAACATGGGTCAAGTCAATTGAATTCTCCAAATTGCCCCATATAGAGTGTGTGTGTGTGAGTGAGTGAGTGTGTGCCCAGTGATAGATTAGCGCCCTGTCCTGGGTGTATCTGCCCAGCGCCCGAGACGTTCTCCCCTGGATGGGCATGGGGAACCCCCCGCCCCCCCGCGACCCTAATAGAGGATAAAGCGGGAGATAATGAATGAATGAATGATAATATATATATATTTTTTAAATATATGGTGGCTTAGTGGTTTCACATGTTCTCCTCTCAGCACTAGGGATTCCCAGTTCGAATCCCCATCTGGGTGGAGTTTCCATGTTCTCCCCGTGTCCGCGTGGGTTTCCTCCGGGTTCTCTGGTTTCCTCCCACAGTCCAAAAACATGGATCAAGTCAATTGAATTCTCCAAATTGCCCCATATAGAGTATGTCTGTGTGAGTGAGTGTGTGTCCAGTGATAGATTGGTGCCCTGTCCTGGGTCTATCTGCCCAGCGCCCGAGATGTTCTCCCCTGGATGGGCATGGGGAACCCCACTGCGACCCTAGTAGAGAATAAAGTGGAACATAATGAATGAATGAATAATAATGCTATAAACAGTATATAGACCTTTCTAATATAGAGAAGCGGGTCAGAAAGCGGGGTCACCCATACAGCCCCCAGGAGCAATAAGGCTTAAAGGCCTTGCTCGCTGAACTACCTCACCCTCCAGTGTTTTAGGCCTGAACCCTTAAAGAACATGCCAAAGCGACGGTAACGAAAAAAAAAACTCCCTGGTGGTGTTGGCACGTAGGGACGAAACCTCGCGAGGACCGAGGCTCAGCGGGGGACTCCTCCTCCTTAAGTGACGGGGCAGCACCGGTCCACAGAGAGGTCTGCCATCAGCCCCGTCGAGAACCTGAAGTTCCTTATACACCCCAAAATTTGTAGAAAGCCTAACGAAAAGAGAGAGAGCTTTATTTGAAATAGAACGTTATTGCGACCCCTGTTGGAGAAATGAGGAGGGTACGCGTGTCAGTGTGTTGGTTCGGACCCCGTATTTGACATCACTATGAGCGTCTATGATGATCCAGTACGACTGTTCAAACCTAAAATGATGTGTGTTCAGTATTTGTTGGAACTTTGTTGAAACCTATGTTCTGTTCCCGTTCCAGCCTACGTTCTGCGCTGTTCCAGTCTGGCCGGATGGACGCCGGTGGAATCGGCCAAGCTGAAGAAAGCCTGCATCAACAAGTGCAGGCTGAGAATCGGCCAGAGGAAAAAGTTAGCGCAAGGACCGTTTCTGTACCACAAATTAGAACCTTCGTATATCTGAAAGTGAAAAGTGGCGCACCTCGACTTGATCGCGTAGTTCCTTTATAATCGTATATCGTGTATTAATCACACGGCGGTTTATACAGGGTCAGCCCACTGACGTTACTGCGGGTTAAAAGTGGGCGAGTGGGCGGGGCTTGTTATTGGTCGCATCGTGGTGTTTCAATTTTCATTATTTAACCAACTAAAAAAAATTTAAATAAAAAAAACATTACAATAGTAACGTATCTGTACACCAACAAAGCTACATGTAGCTATATCAGCAGTAAGACGCGTGAACAAGCCCAGAGTCTAGAACAGTGGTTCTACAACTTTCAAGTTTTATCCATTATCAAACAAAAAACTACCGCCTATGTTTTTTGTCATGTGACGACATATGGCAAACGTTAATTAGGTGTGAGTGTATTTTAAAGCTGTAAGCTACGAGAGGGCGTGGCCTTATTGTGAACAAACAACGGAAAGATGTGTTATTAGGCATGAGTTCAGTTACACCTCTTTCCCATGATTTATTTACAATAATACACACCCTCGAGTGTCTTATTGCTTTTATAAAACGCTTACAAACACTACAATAAAAAAAAAAAAACAATTCAGAAATGCGTTTAAAATCGCTAATAAGTCGGACTTCCGCAACGTAATCTAGTCCGGCTTTTTAAAATAAACAGTATCTCTATCAAATCACTGCCATCTGGTGGCCACGGTACAGAATGCAGTTTAGAAAATAGGTCGGAATAATAATGTATATCCATACCATTCCATTATCTGGCGTAACCTCGTGGTTCACAGTTTAAAAACATGTATATAGAAGCTGACCCCGGGGATTATTTTATTTATTTATCCCTTTAAAAGCCCTGCCCCGACCCCGAACCCCACATACGGACACCAGCTAAGTGCTGCCAACTACAGGATGACGAAATAACTGCAGCGGTTTATTAAAAATAGATCTGCGGCCGCTGTACATGTTCTCATATTTACTGTTCTTTAGAACATCAGGCAGGTCGTCCACTTGGTCAGTAGGATTGCAAAGCAGTATAAATGACACCCCCGATGAAGGGACTGTTTTGGGGTCAGGAAGCCTCACTGCACTGCATCTGACCGGTGGCATGGCTCCAAACCGTACCTCCATGCGTGGACGTCATGCTTTTTAAAGACGCTGAGTATGCGTGTCCTTATTTAAACATCTTGTTTCGTTGTATTTGAGAGTGTAACGCTGTAAACTGTCCTCCCGCAGCTTAATGGCATGAGACGAGCGTCCTGTTTATTGTATTTTTATACACCGTCCGGCTGAAAAACAGGTCTCTCACGCTGATGTTTCGCTGGAACTGCCTTCAGCTTCAACCACGGCGTCGTTAATCCCAAACCTCTGCGACGTGGACGTTAAATTATCCTCAAGATAATTGTGTTGGGGCGGCACGGTGGCTTAGTGGTTTGGCATGTTCTCCTCTGAGCGCTGGGGATTCCCGGTTCGAATCCCCATCTGGGTGGAGTTTCCATGTCCTCCCCGTGTCCGCGTGGGTGTCTAAAACATGGATCAAGTCAATTGAGTTCTCCAGATTGCCCCATATAGAGTGTGTCTGTGAGTGAGTGTGTGCCCAGTGATGGATTGGCGCCCTGTCCTGGGTATATCTGCCCAACGCCCCCCCACGCGACCCTAATAGAGGATAAAGCGGCAGATAATGGATGGATGGATGATTGAGTTGATGATGGAGAGTCTACTCCAGCACATCCCAAAGTTTCTGATTGGGGTTCAGGTCTCATGCGCCCCTAACCACTCTCTCACAATCTGAGCCGGATTGGCATCATCATCATAATAATGGAAAATCTCGTATATTCAGAGAGCAGATCCATTGATGGAAGAACCTGGTGGTAGATTTAGTTCAGCTGACCTCAGGATCGGCGCTTCATCCGAGTGGAGGCCTGTGTTTCCCGTCCCGCGGTGTGTTTTCAAAGACTTGTAGTGGCTGCAGTTTTGTATTTATCGTATTCCATCATGTGCGGAATAGCTTACAGATCACTTTGAACATTTTGTTCGCGTACCTGTGTGATATTCCACGTTTAACTTTCTGAATCCGCCGCCTAAAAACATCACCGATTCCTTTTGATGTCGCACGACGAGGGAGAATCAACCGGCGGATGACCGTTGGCCCCGACGCGTCTTTATTTTTAATAGTTTTGATAACACATCGGTGCCCTGATGTATTTTCTAATGAACGATTGTAATAAACATTTGAAGTGAAACGTCTGAGGCGTTTTTATTTGTTGTTTTTGTTGTTTTGGTTGTTTCGTTGTGTTGTTTCTATGTTTTGCGATTCGGCTTGTTGATCCGATTCTTATTCCGCGTTCTTGTTTGTTTTTCGGAGCAGCGGCGGCGGCACCACCGCCCGTGGTGTACGAGGTGGAGAAACTGAAGGCTCTGCTGCAGGCCGAGAGGAACAAGAGTGCCATGCTGGGGGAGGCCATCAACAGCCTGAGACAGGACAAAGAGCTGCTGCAGCAGGAACTCACCAAGAAGGCCGAGCTCATCTGCGAGTTCCTGCAGGATCAACTCCGACCAGGTACCTCACCACGGTTCACGTCCATCCATCCATTATCTTCTGCTTCATCCTCTATTAGGGTCAGGGGGTGGTCCCCATGCCCATCCAGGGGAGAACGTTTTGGGCGCTGGGCAGATACCCAGGACAGGACGCCAATCTATCACTTGGCACACACTCACTCAATTGACCTTGATCCATGTTTTTGGACTGTGGGAGGAAACCGGAGAACCCGGAGGAAACCCACGCGGACACGGGGAGGACATGGAAACTCCACCCAGATTGGGATTCGAACCGGGAATCCCCGGCGCTGAGAGGAGAACATGCTAAACCACTAAGCCACCGTGCCGCCCCAGTTCATGTCTATTGTATCGGACTAGATTACATCACGGAACTTCAGATTACTAACCATTTTGATTTAATTCATCCATTATCTCCCGCTTTATCCTCTATTAGGGTCGCGGTGGGGTCCCCCATGCTCATCCAGGGGAGAACGTTTCGGGCGCTGGGCAGATACACCCAGGACAGGGCGCCAATCCATCACTGGACACACACTCACTCACACAAACACACTCTATATGGGGCAATTTGGAGAACTCAATTGACTTGATGCATGTTTTTTGGACTGTGGGAGCAAACCGGAGAACCCGGAGGAAACCCACGCAGACACGGGGAGAACATGGAAACTCCACCCAGATGGGGATTCGAACCGGGAATCCCTAGCGCTGAGAGGAGAACATGCTAAGCCACCGTGCCACCCATTTTGTTTTCAATAAACGTATTTATAATTTAAAACCATGTTTTTATTTTATTACAGAGTGTTTATAGGTGTTTTATAAAAGTAATAAGTAGGGGTGAGCTGCAATATTCGCCGAATTCGACGATTCGATTCGGAGAACCGTAGTCGACTATGAACCTCATAGTCGAATGTACCATTTTGATCCACATGGGGGCGCCCATGGCTGCTGCTAAGCATTAGTTTTTACATGAAATGTCTTTGTTTTCGTTATATATATAGCCTTTTGTCAAATAAAATCATCCTAATTTCTGTTCATATTTTTTTTAAAATGATGTGTGCGCTTTAACAATATAAAATTCATTCATTCATTATCTCCCGCTTTATCCTCTATTAGGGTCACGGGGGGGTTCCCCATGCCCATCCAGGGGAGAACATCTCGGGCGCTGGGCAGATACACCCAGGACAGGGCACCAATCCATCGCTGGGCACACACTCACTCACACAGACACACTCTATATGGGGCAATTTTGAGAATTCAATTGACTTGATCCATGTTTTTGGACTGTGGGAGGAAACCGGAGAACCCGGAGGAAACCCACGCAGACACGGGGAGAACATGGAAACTCCACCCAGATGGGGATTCGAACCGGGAATCCCTAGCGCTGAGAGGCGAACGTGCTAACCACTAAGCCACCATGCCACTCAATATAAAATATATAACAAAATATTTTAAAAAATCTTTTTAGCGCCATCTTGTGGTGAAATTTTAACTGATTCGACTATCAGTCGACTATAGGGAAAATCTGACGAATCAGATTCGAATATGAAAATCCTTAGTTGAATACACCCCTAGTAGTAAGACACTCGAGGTTGTGTATTATTGTGAATAAATCAAAGTAAAGTGTTATAACTGCACTCTGCTATACATTGGCACTAATAACACCTCTGTGAGATTTATTCACAATAATGCCACGCCCCCTCGAACCGTATACCTTTAGTGAAAGCTATAACCTGCAGGGCTGTTATTCATTTATGTTAACTTGCCCCTCTAATATTGAAAGCTGTCCAAAAGGACAAACCAATATTTTTAATCCACAGCTGTAAGTCCTCAGAGAATAATGAAGGCGCTTCATTTATTGTGTGGGGCGCTTTGGGAGGCGGGGGCGCTACGGGAGCCCGTCCATCGCAGCGCAGACTTTAAAAAAAAAGAACCTGCAGAGCTGAACAGATTGTCATACCTGCGTTCTTGGTTCTCCAGCAGAGAGGAGGCGACCTCATTCGTCCAGTCAGATGGAAGCGGGGACCTCCCACCAGCTGATGGGCCCCTTTCCTGAAGAGGGCGCCCCGTTCGAGTCGGCGGCGCTCTTCGACTCGTTTGAAGAGGTGGAGCTGCACCCGCTGGACCGAGCGAGGGCCATCAAGATTTCATCCAAGAGGAGCAGAGACGGAGAGAACACACGAGTCAGGAGTGAGTCACGGACATTCATCATCATCTTCATCATCATCATCATCATCTGCTTATTATACTGGGGTCACAATGGGGGGGGGGGGGTTCCCCATGCCCATCCAGGGGTGAACGTTTCAGGTGTTGGGCAGATACACCCAA